>ML777127.1:1654541-1666445 GCA_009831015.1 Picea engelmannii
CTAATCCAAAACCAGAATGAATAATAGGTGCACCCCAGCCTCTTACTTATACTTTTCCTTCTAATTCTTTGTTGAGTTAGGTTAACTCCCAGGGTTAATCTTCTATTCTTCTGTTGAGTTATCTTTTACTCCTTTATCCTTTTTCTTTCTTAAGTCAACTTAAAAATATAACTTTTAACTTCTTGACTTTTCCCCCCTCAGTGTGAGATTATGACCTAGTGGGGGTGCCCAGGCCATTGGGTCTCCTCATCACCTCTCTAAGAGGTGGGGGACATTACAGAGTAGAGTCCTAAACAACCAAGTAGTAGGAATACCTTTCCATCAAAGGGAAACCTTGTCTTTCTCAAAAATAAAACCACCTAGGTACACTCCTTTTGGAAACCAAACTAGTATGGATGATCAGGGGGATCATAACAATGTAAGACATGGGGAGGAAGAAGAGGCTGGAAACCAAACTGAAACTACCTTTGGGTTTTCAATTTTGTACACCACCCAAAATGTCAACATGAAAAATATTCCTCTCTCAGCACTGCGCACCTTTTATGGTAAAACAAGTGAAGATCTAGATACCTTCCTATTTGAATTCAACACCTTGTGTAGAAGCTAGAACTACTTACAATATGCCTATAAACTAAAATGCTTTCCTTCCACCCCCAAGTAATCCGCACTAAGATGGTTCAAGGGGTTGGGAGAATCCAATATTATGTCTTGGGAAGTCATGAAAGATATATTTCTTAAAAAGTACCAAGACTACTACAAGACCAAAGATTCTCGTAATGACATATTTAAAATCCAACAATTAGAAGATGAGACCCTCGAGAATAATATGGAATGAATTGGTTATATATCCCATAAATCAAAATACCATGACCTCCCAGAAGATGCAGTTAGGGATCTTTTCCTTAAGGGAATTTCAGAAGAATACCTAGAGATGCTTAACTTGATGGTATTAGGTGGCATCTCTCATAAACCATTTTCCAAAATATGTGAAATGTGTAAGAATTACTCAAGGAGTAGAGATAAAACAGGGAAGAATGTTTCAAACCCTTATAATAGAAACTTAAAACCAGTTAGTTCAGGTGGTATCAAAAGATCCGAGATAGGGAAAATTTTAGAGAAATTCAAGACATATATCTTAAGCACAATAGGTTCCCAGTTGGACACCCTAAAAATTAAAAAGAAACGAGGGGAGGAAAATGAAGCAATGATCATATATTGACCAAGATGCAGGTGGAAGAATTCCTCAAGGGGATGCCCATTAGATAACATTTCAGTTTGTGGCTTTTGCACAAAAGACCATTCAACTGATAAATGTCCATCATTTCCTGGTTTGTTATCCATGTATAGGAGTTGGGATCATGTGGAATCCTCTTATGCACCTAGGAGGCCATGGAAGCCTAGGAACTAGCCCACATACCCAAATCTACAATCTCAAGTTCCACCCTATTATCAAGAACAACAACATTGGAACTCACGAGGTTGGAAAAAATGGTCTACATAGTACCAACATCCTTGGCTTCAAGGATGGAGAGAAGGGAATAACCAAGGAAACCCTCAAGCTTTACCTGTCCCTATGTCCAACCATCCTTATCCTCAGTTTCCACCGAACACTCTGCAACTTCTACCAGGTTTTGTTACACCACCTTTACCTCCTATTCAAAAACAACAACCACTACAATATCATAATGCAAGCTCCCTGAGACCAACATTATTACTATCACAACCAGTAACCAATCCCAATAATAGGCCCACTCAACCTATTCATAATGTTGAGATGTAGGCCTTCCTAACATATTTTACTACTCCTATTGCATGATAGGAGATTCAACTAAGATCGTGAAAAGTTCTGGATAGGCATATACCTTTAGTAGTCATCTAGGAATAAGAAGAAGAAGAATAAACCACCAAACAACCCATGGATGACACTAGGTGGGAATATGTTGTTATTCATAAGGACCAAGAACCCAAGCTTCCCCAAAATGAACCTTCACAAATTACGAAGGCCCCTCCTTATCTAGACAAATTAGTAATCAAGAAACCTACCACCTGTCCAAAATTTGACATCTTGAATGAATTGAAAAATATTTATGTCAATATTCCCCTGCTTCAAGGCATTAAGGATATTCCAATCTACAGTAAGGTAGTCAAAGAATTGTGTGTTAAGAAGCTAGGTAGGAAGCAGAAGGACCCTCCTACATTACATTTTATAGGATAACTTTCTTAGTACATATTAGAGTAGCCAAAGCTAGCAAAGTATGGGAACCCATGAAACCCCATAGTGACTATAGTCATTAATGAGGTTTCCATTTGGAACACTCTCATAGACCTAGGGGAAGCCATCAATGTTATGATTGCTACTACCTTGGAGAATTTAAAGTTAAAACCTCTTCTTAGACCTACCCCAACCATTTTGGAATTAGAAGATAAGACCAAGGTTATACCTAAATGAATTTTGGATAACATAATAGTTACTTTAGCCACATGGGAGTACCTTGTAGACTTCCTTGTTATCCACTCAAAGGATCCTACCAAAGGCCATCTCGTTATTTTGGGAAGACCTTGGCTAGCCACAAACAATGCATTTATTGGCTGTAGAGAGGGAGAAATGACCATCTCAAATGGACTTTCTATCTAGAATCTCACCATATACCCTCCATCTCAACCTATCATGGAGAATATATGGTGGCTTGAGTTTCCATAATATAATGAGGAATGGGAACAACCCGTATTTCCAAGTGACCATACATGGGCACTTCAGGAGAACACAACGAAAAATGTGCTAAACCAGTTCATTTTTGCTATCACGTATGTTGATTTTCTACAATTGTTTCCCCAATTTGAATACATGTTTGGGGAAGAATTTCAGGAACAATTGGACCCATCCATTTTGTCTTCAACATCTTTCATATTCGAGATATATGAGTCTTCCACATCTTATACTATGCCTTATGACATTATTCCAGGAAAATTTCTACATATAAACTTCGAGCTAGATGCAAACCAATAGAAATAGTTAGTAAGTATAATTAAATAACAATCAGGAGTATTTCCCCGAGCATACACTGACATGAAGGGTATACACCCTGACACATGTATCCATCACATATATACTCAGGGTGAAGTAACACCTGTTAGGCAACCTCAGAGAAGGATGAACCCAACACTCAAAGATATAGTATAAGAGGATATCCAAAAGTTATTAAATGTCATATTTATTTATCCCATCTCCGACAGTAAGTGGGTATCCCCACTTGTAGTGCTTCCAAAGAAAGTGATCGAAAAATGGAGAATTTGTGTTGATTTCTGGGAACTCAACAAAACCACTCTGAAAGATTGCTTTCCTCTTCCTTTCATTGACAAAGTTCTGGATACCTTGTCTGAAAAGAAGTATTTCTCCTTTTTATATGGGTACAACGGGTACAATCAAATTATCATAGCACCTGAGGACTAGGACAAGAATACCTTTACTTTTCCTTGGGGCACCTATTCCTATAGGGTTTTACCATTTGGATTGTGTAATTCTCATGCCACATTTCAATGAGTAGTACAGGGGATATTTGTTGATATTATTCATGAGTGTGGAGGTCTACATGGATGACTTCATAGTTTATGGTAACACTTACCAGGAAGCCTTAGATAACTTAGAAAAAGTCCTTATCATATGCCAAGAATTGAACCTGTCTCTAAGTCATGAAAAATGTAAAATGTTATTGATCGAAGAAGTGGTTCTAGGACATCATGTTTCATATGAAGGGATAAAATTCGATCCTACAAAGATTGAGGTCATCGTCAAAATTCCACCCCCCCAAAATAAGAAAGAGGTGAGAATCTTTCTTGGACATGCCAGATACTACCAGCAGTTTATTGAAAATTTTACAAAGATTGTTGCACCCATGTTTAGATTGTTAGTAAAGGATGTTGATATTGTTTGGACTAAGCAGTGTCAAACTGCCTTTGAAACCCTGGAAGCTAAGTTGTTTGTGGCACCAGTTCTTAGAGGGCCCAATTGGACTCTCCCATTTCACATATCTACTGATGCATCTGACACCGCAATAGGTGTATTAGGGAAGAAAGAGGACCATCAGTCCTATGCCATTTATTTTGTGAGAAAGAACTTATCCCATGCCGATCTAAACTACACAATTACCGAGAAGGAATTATTGGTAGTAGTTAATGCTATCAATACATTTCGTCATTACATTAAAGGTTACAATGTATTTGTACATACAGATCATTCCTTCATTATATTTCTCATGAATAAACCCATACCTAATGGCCGAGTGACTAGGTGGCTCCTGTTATTGCAAGAGTTTTAACATCACCGTGTGGTAGCTGATTTTCTTTCATGAATAAAAAATGAGGATGATGATATCCCTATAGATGATAGTTTCCCACATGAGAACCTTTTTTCCCTCTCTATAAATACTCTATGGTTTGTGGATATGGAAAACTATATAGCTACTAAAAAGTTACCATCTCATTTGTCAACTCATGAAAAACGTAAAATTATTGGGCAAAGTTCCAATTACTCTTGGGTTGGTCATGACCTTTTTCACACAGGTCCTAATTTGATTATTCGTAGATGTGTCCGAGAGGACGAGGTACCAAAAATACTACGAAATTGTCATGATGGACCATGTGGTGGCCATTTTTCTGAGAAACATACAATGTATAAGGTGTTACATTCGGGTTACTACTCGCCTAGCATTTTCAAGGATGCTTCCAAGTATGTGAGGAGTTGTGATAGTTTCCAAAGGATAGGAATACCTACATCATCTGAAAAAATGCCCTTGTGTGCCCAAGTTATGATAAAACCTTTTGAAAAATGGGCCCTTGACTTTGTAGGACCGATTTCACCCATGTCCCGTAAGAAGAACTGCATTTTGGTTTGTACAGACTATGTCACCAAGTGGGTAGAGGCATAAGCCCTATTTAGGGAAACAAAAAAGTATGTTGATGAATTCATTTACGAAGACATCTTTACCCGCTTCAGTGTCCCTCATGAAATTGTTACGGACCAGGGAACTCAATTCACTTCCAAGCTGATGAAAGAGATAATAGAGAAATATGGGATTAAACACTATAAATATTATCTATATCACCCGCAAGCTAATGGTCAGGTAGAATCTACAAACAAAGTTCTAGAAGCTATCTTAACCAATAATGTTCAATTACATTACTGAGATTGGGTTGATAGGCTTCCAGAGGCCTTGTGGGCTTACCGGACCACCTGGAGAAACACCACCGGACACACCCCTTATGAGCTAGTGTATAGGAAACAAGTACTTCTACCAATAGAATTCTAGGTAAGGACCTTCCGTTTTGCCAAAAAAATAGGATTAAACTTAGATGAGGCTTAGAAGCAACGAGCCTTACAATTGAATGAGTTGGATGAGATAAGGAAATATTCCAGCCAAGAAACACTTCCAATCTAGTGATTGGGCTCTATTGTTTGATTCCCAATTTAAAACCTTCAAAGGAAAGTTCACCACCCAATGGTTGGGCTCTTACGAAGTAGTCATTGTATATGACAATGGAGTTGTGAAAATCAAAACAATTGATGATGGACAAGTCTCCTTTGTAGTAAATGGACACTGTCTCAAATTTTATCATAAGCTCATTTCCAAAGAGGATTTTCTACAGGTCATGTCAACTGACAAGGCATTGGCCTTAGTAGATAGGGAAGTCCCCCCTTATTCTTGAAAGTTTTATTAATTTTCTACTGTACATATGTAAATAATTTTGAATTTTGTTGTTAAGCAATTCTAGAGATTTCTGTAGGTATTTATTTCACCAGGAGTAGACAGTTTCAAGGAAATATAAAAGAAGGATTTTCTTTATAACATTGTTACACTTGAAACTTGTTACCTGCTAAGCATCGAATGAATATTGACTTGTTGTAATTAGCCATATTTTTTCAAAGATATTCATATTCTTTTTTAAAGGCATTCTAAAAAGAAGTTGCACTTGAAAATCTTCACAACTGTATAAGGAAGTGATACTGTAACCATCAAAATTAGAGGTCTCTCATACAGTTTCTCCCAAGAAACCTGAGTAAGTGAGTAATGTATCTTTATTAAAATGTAACAAGGAGGTCTGATTAGCGGTTAGTCATGGAAACATCACAATAACTACAAAAGAAGAAAGCAAGTTAAGCCTAGATATACCTTTCTATTCTTTCTCAATGGTACCATCCACTACACACTAAATAACTTGATTATATCATATCTTTAGATAGGCCACGTCCTCTTAAGTATCCCTTACATCGGGAAAATCACTAAGTAACATAACAAAAAGTCATCCTCTAACATAAATACCATCTCAATTGAGAAAAAGAAAGAATAAGTTGTTTTTAGAGTTGTCCCACCATCTTCTTGCATAAAGCAATCTTATACTAAAATATTAAAGATAGAGGGCCATTCTTTGAGGGTGTAAGAGGATAACCCACCGGGATACTAAACGGTTCTACTGAAAGTGGGTACTGGCTTGTGGTATGACTAGGTAAACCCATCGGAGTACTGAACAGGCTTGCTGGCAGCGGGGCATTCTACCTAGCTAGGATGGTAATATGACAAAAAATAAATAATAAATTTAAACTTATCTTGATGTACAACATTACTTACAGACACAGATGACATGAAGTATGATGGTTAAGCTAAGGTTAATGAAATCCATAAAATTTCCATTGGGAACTAACTCTGAGACTATCTTGAAACTCTCTTGCCTAACTCTTCTTATCTATATATAGTATCTCTTATCCTATAGGTGGGGCCATCTTCTAACCATCTCATTAGACCAATCTGTGAAATTTATCTTTACACTTTACAAACTGTAAATCTTCAGCTATTAGGAGAACTAACTGGTTTCCTATACTTTTTATTGTGAGGTATCACAATACTTAGGTGTGGGGGAGGGATTCATGAGTTGAAAAATCATCATTATATAGAGAAGTAAATCTTTGTAAAAACAAATTATGTATTATTTTCATGATACACATTATTACATCAACAATCATTTTATTTTGAAGTGCTAAAACCTCCTGTGTGCTATAAATTGTTGTACATATACTTAACATACCACTTTATTGGTTCATTTTTGTTACAGGTTGTTCATTGTAGCTTTGAAAATACATTTTCTATGAAAGTGGACTCAGTGAGTATGGTGGTAAAATAAAAAAAAATGGAACATTCTGCCTCTGCTCTTAATCACTGTGACTGTCAAAAACATTTCAATATTGAAGGCTTTCCATTACAGGAGGTAAAAATGTATTTAAGACAGAGGTGTCGTATGAAGTGTCGTATGAAGTGTCGTATGAGGTGACATATGAAGTGTCGTATGAGGTACCATATGAAGTTCCATATGAGGTATCGAAAGAAGTGCCATATGAATCTACACACCAGTAACTGTCCACAAATTCAGACAACCAAGAATCAATGACATTTAATTGAATTGGTTGAAGGCAATCAAGATTGAGGACGCAAACTTTAGACATTTTCATGATCAAATGTCCAAGTCAAAAGACTTGGAAATTGATCTAACTTCACATCATTAAGATTCCCCCCCAAAAAATGTGCCTTTGAATTCGAAATTATTCACACATGGAAACTCGTGTGCGCATGTGTGCAACCAATTCCACCCTAGGAACATTCAAAAATGGGATTGGGTTACCTATTATCCCAATTCACCTCTTCCATTTTCATTTGCCCCTGTTTTAAGAACGCGCTCAGCCTCTGTCTTTCGTTCCTCTGTAAAAATTGTTCTTGACCTTTGTTCAATTTGTGTCATTCCTTGACTCGATCACACCCTCTCTTGGTGAATTTAACCTCTGTTCATTTCTAGATATAATCATGATGCCCAAGAGGTATGAACCCTCTTCCTACGCAAACCTTTTTTCCATTCTTGAGTTTTCACAGTGAAGGGAGGTGTTTTTGTGCGTAGGCTCGGGGCCATTTTTATCCTACTTGTAGGGCCATGACGATGGAATCTCAATGAAATTTTCCTTTGATTTTGATGGGAAGACAACACACGTGGGGCCTCTTACCTTTGGGGTCTCATAGGAATCCATTGTTGTAGCCACGAAGATTCCAAGAGTGGTAGATATATGGTTGAAAAACCACTAGCTATTGCGCTCAAGCTATACTAGGGTTTTAAGACCTGAATTCTAGAACATCTCCGAAGAAAAAGGATACTCTAAGGAATGGATAAAAGAGGAACTGATCAACCCTCTCATATTCATCACCACATTGATCACATGTGAAGGTAGATATTCCACCTTTAAAGCCTGTCATTTCATATTGTTATCTCATTTTCAGTTCAATAAACCTTTGAACTTTCCCTTCTGCTTTCTAAAAAGCTTGGAGAAGATGTCCTCTTAAGTGAGGAAGAACATATCCAACCCCCACAACAACCTATTTCACTATGGCTTGATCAAACTCCTTGTTTTAGCCAAATTAGAAAAATAGGGGCAAACTTGGGATGCATTCATTTATCAATTTGAAAACCCTCACTTGACAATCGAGACCAACAAAACAACACTTTTTATAAGGACTATTTCTCCATCCAAACCCCACTCTCCAAGGACTCCAAACCCTCCTGCATAAGCCATTTCTTTACCGAAAAAATTCAAGAAGCTTGTTGAAACCCCTGCATCCTCATCAGGGAAAAATACCAAGAAGCCTATTGTTAACCCTCTGATGCCTTCAATATCTCTTAATCCTACACCCAAAATCCTCCAAGAATTAATTCAACAAGACTTTCCTACAGTTCCCACCAATAGGAGAGGAGCTAATCAATTCAATAGAGGACCCTTTCGAAAGAGTACCCAGAGCACAAGAGGAAAAATTTATTCAAAACCCCAGACTACTTCGGACCCTATCCAAGTGTCCTCCAATATAGAGAGTCCTCACAAAAGACTTAGGGAAGTGTCCGTATATGAATTGAAGCCGCAAAGAAAACAAAATATGAGCCTACTTCTCCTCATCAACCCGATATTACTCCTACCTCACCGATGACTAGTCCAGATCCTAAGAATGATAGACTATCCACATATTTCAAAGGATCTCAGCCTTCCTCCGAGATAATTGATTCCCCTCCAGCCATTGAGAATCTACAAAAGGAGAATTTTCAGCTGTTGTAACAGTTGGAAGATAGGAAGACTATGGACACACATCTTCACCACGATAATGCAGTCCTCCAAACAAAGTTTAATTCCCTTAAAAGTTTGGTTGACAAGATGACCAAATCCAACCGCAACCTCGGGGCACAATTGAAGCAACAGAAGAAGAATAAGTAAAAGTCTTCATAGCAAGAAGGAGAAGCTTCTAAAGATGATCCTCCTCAATAAGCTTAGTCATGAGGGGTAATTTCTTTTTGTTTGCAGTGGGACCTATAAAATCATAGGTGTGGGAGTAATGTTGGGCCCATGATATGACTAATTTCATGACGTTAATTAGATCCTTTTTTCCGAATGTGTATATGCATTTTTCTTGTTTTGAAGAGTTTTTGAAGAGCTTTTGTGTCAAATCGCTATGATTCTCACCAGGTATGCATAATTCATGTTTTGCGATGATTTTGAGTTTAAATCAGTATGTTTTTATAATCTGAGGAAACTAATTCATGTTTTATGTGTCACAAGGAAAAATCACATCTTGTTTTTGCATCCGACACTCCATCCAGCACTCAGTCTAGTACTTCATCCGACACTCTGTCCTGCACAAAAACCATGAGCAATTTGGCAGTTAACATATCGATGGCCAACGATGGGTGAATCAAAGACATGGGTTTTTCCTATGCTCGTGGCCTCCAACTACTAAACTCTTGACAATTTGATTTGGGTTATGTTTGGGGATTATTGGGTTGCCTTATTTCTAGAAGCCACCGACGTTTAGAGTGAATTAAATGCGATTTATTGTTTTTAGAGAGGGTTGACCCTTCCAGTGGTCCACCTCTTAGTCTGTAAACATATAAATACCACCTCGGTGGTTAGAAAATTGTTAAGAAGTAGAGAGTTAGAGAAAAATACAATTTCCCTCTGTTTTACTATTTTCATTTTGTTAAGATTGTGTAAAGACTGCGTTTTTATTTTTAATTGTAAATTCATGTTTTTGAAGCTCGTGGTTCACCTTTGAAGAGTAACCGTGACTTGTTGGGGGGCCCACAAGTAGTTTGGGTGACTATCTAATGAATTTGTTTGTGAATTGAATAGTGTAGTTTTATTTTTATTTATCTTTTGTACATGAATTGTCATTTCGGTTCTTTGTTGTATAAATTGTTGTTTATGATTTAATTGGTTTAATTCTATTTTGCAGGTTATTATGAAGAATCTTGTTAATATGCAATAACTCTTTAGTTAGTAGAAGCCATCTTGCAAGCTTAGATACTAACCCCGTGTATAAGTAGATGATACATAAGTTTTCTTTTATGCTGAAATAGATGATAAAAACAAAGTTTTAAAGAATAGTTTTTAATTCATGATTTCTTTCACAAGGTTTTGGTGGATGGATAGTCATTAGCCATTATTTTTCAATTCCAGATTGTCTATCTAGTTGTTACTTATCTTTGCTTCTTTAATTTTCCATTTATTTTTCTCATTTGCTTAATTGTCATATGTTGAACTAGTGTTTAATTTATGTTTATGAGTATTTCCTCTTTTTGCAAATTGAATTGTCAAAATACGACTAGTTTAGTTTACCTCATGCAATTTATTTCTCAGATCTAGGTTGCAATTTCAATTCATAGTTAATTATTGAGTTTAGTGTAGTATGAGTTTGATTAATTAGTATAGAATGCAATTGAGTTTACTATCATGGTATCTTTATAACTGTTGATGATTAATGCATGATCAATAATCACATGGATATGCAGGATAGTTGATGTTGTTTCCATAATGGCTAAGTTCTCACTTGATTGCCTAATTCACACTTTTCACTTTGCTATTGAAGTCAATATCAATTTTATACCTCTTGAATGATCTTTCATTGTTAAATGCCATCATGATATTATAAGACACCATAGACATTCACATAACCATCAACACTACATTTGAGTTTTCTTGCTTTCATAGATTAGAATATAGTTTCCTTGATTTTGTATGATAGATAGTCTTTTTTCTTTAGTAGGCTACAGATTAGTTTGCTTATAATAGGTTAAATATTAGTTGTTAATTCCTTTCATTTTCGTAATGCTTTCAATTTAGTAGATTTCCTTTCATAAATTATAAATAGTTGTGAAGCTTAATTTAAGAACAGAGTTCACTTGTTTCTTAGCTTAATTAGTTTCTTATTGAGTAATCTTAATTAGTTTCCTTGCTGTAGAAGTTATCATAGGTTAGTTAGTTGTTTGCTTGCTTGTTTACCTGATTTAATAGAGTAGTCCCTTGCTTGTTTATTTACTTTCTTTCATAGGATTGTTGCTTATTGAATTTCAGATTGTTGCTTATTGAATTTCAGTAGGTTAATTAAAAGTAGTTTGTTGTTTTTATTGGTTATTAGGTAGATAGTTTTCTTTTTATTATTGTTATGATTGAACTAGTTTTCTTTAAGTAGTGATCTGAAAATGGATTGTACTTGTTTAAGGGTGCAAGGTATCCATTTTCCATAATTTAAAATGTGAGTTATACACTCCAATATGTCCTCTAAAAATGTGAGAACTTACTATTTCTTATACAGAGATAGACTGTAGGAGCATTTACCGGACATGTCACCTCAATTAAGAGGATGAGTTCCAGAGGCTACCTGGCCCTTTACAGGCTCTGCCTAAAGAGATAATAAGTAACCACTTAGAAGTTAAATAACTCTTAATAGGATCTTGCTTCATGTGTTTAAAGGTGCAAGAGGGTTTATGTGTTTAAGTTATTGGTTCTTCTTTGCAATGTATATGTGTGAATAAAGGTTCTTTTACATGCTT
>ML777127.1:1683304-1762335 GCA_009831015.1 Picea engelmannii
TCGAACCAAATTGCAAATGTTAGTGACAGTTAGCTAATTTAGCCCTGTCAAAGAATGATGAAGACCATATGCAAGAAAGATTCCGGTACAGAAAATGGCGGAATCGAAGATCTGCTTCGACGTAGCAGGTGGTGCCTGCATTACTTGTCTCTTATTTATACTCTCCAAGTAGCTTCCTTAAAAACATCTTCTAGGTCACTTTGCCCACTTTCCTTATTTTAGGGTTAACCCACTTCTAATTTCTCCATTAAATTTATTATTGAATTAATTTATTTTTTATTCACTTTGAATTATAGTACACTTATCACTTCACTTTATTATTCACCTTTTAAAATCTCTTAAACCACTTTGACCTTTTGGGGCTTCTAGATGACATATGAGAGTCCTCCAACTTCATAAAGCCATAACTCTCAAACCGTGAGGAGTTATGTGACGTTCCACATACCACCAGAAACGGAATGACATGTACTATCCATATAGAATAGTATTACCTAAAAATATATCAAAACTAATACCATTATCCATCAAACAAAATTTGGTCCATTACACAAACCTGGGTTCTCCAACTTCTCATGGCCATAACTCTCTAACCGTGAGGATTTATGTGATGTTCCACATACCACGGGAAAATGGCATGAAAAGAAATACCCATATAGGATAGTTTCACTGACAAATTCACTGGCATTCATCTCATTATTCCACAAATAAGCATGGGTTCTCTAACCATACTTATAGGATAACTCAATCCGCAAAGTGTCTTCCCATGAGGGATTTCACTATAAGGGGACCACTTTGGAGTTCATCCATTTCTACTTATTATCAACCATGACAAGGCAATAACGAGTCATCTTTACATCAAAAAATCTTGGGTCCATTACCCAACCTTTGTGCTACGGGGATTTCTTCAAGGGTTGACATCAATGACAACCAACTTTAATCAACAGTTAACAAAAATTTCATGGGCGGAGTAGATTTTTGGTTAGATAGTATTGTTGCAGGGTTTATCACAAAATTTGCAGTAGATAGTGCGAAGTCTTACAATGAAGCAAAGAAAGAGTTTCTAAAAGGACCGAGAGGTAGTTATATCATATCAGTGTACACTTCAATCAATATTTTAATGTATATAAATGATGTGATGCCATATGGAATCAGACAACTAATCTTCCTTGTGTGCATGGGGGAAGGGGGAATCAAACAACTAAAATTCCTTCATTCTTGCATGTAACTTTTCCCCTTAGCCTTCTTCAGTTCTTCTCTTTGTCCTGTTCTTCTTCCTTTAGTATGGAGGTGATACCTTTACTTTCCTTTTGTGTGTCATCCCTCGCTTGTCTGATTGATCCCTCCCTCTAATATGATCACCTTGCTGTATTATATTTTCCTTATGAAATGTGTGGTGGTGGATAGTTACATGTAGGAACTCTTGTTTTAAGGATGTGCACTTTCCATCCAAGATTGAGGGTCTTCTCTGGAGCATTGATGTAATTCATCTTACGACCATTTTTATAGAAAGATATAAGGATTCAGTAAACACAACAATGACCAACAAAAGATTCATAGTGGCTCACTCCAGACATGAATTGCAGGAGGACGAACATATCGCTATGAAATTCATGAATTCCCTTCATATTCGTCTCAACAACCTTCCTATTCAGCTCCAAACCACTATGGAACTACTTGTGGAGCAGAAATAGGGTCACAAACATGACAAGGTAGATGGAATAATATTTGAAGTGGAAGATATTTGTCCCCAACCTCCTTCTCCTTCTTTGTCGAGGTCTACGTCAACAATTTTGGAGGTTGCGTCAGCCCATGCTCCTCCTTAAGAAGATAAAGAAGAGAAATTCCCTCCAAACATGTATTCCTCTAATGTTATGCTTCAATATTTTGATTCTAGCATCTATTTATAGGAATTATAAATGCAGTAGTTGTATCTCCTTTTTGTAATGAATAATATAGAAAGACTTACTGCTAGTATAGTTAATTCACACCGTGATTTCGATAGTATTATACATGATGATTTTTTCCATTTTAATTGTAATCCTCCTATCTATAAGGCTTCTTGCAGAAGTTTTGCATAAAAAATTTCTCCCAACTTTTTCTATAAAAAAATAAACCTTAAAAAATAAATAAACAAGTTTTATTATGATGAATTATAAATATGAATGTCCATAGGGAGGAGCAATGCAAGCTTATGGAAAGCTAAGGTCAGCTAAAGATAATAAAGAAAGAAACAACCCATAACTAAGAAATAAACAACCCATAACTAAAGTTAGCCACATATAAGAATAATTAAAGTCATCCAAAGATAAGAAAGAAAAAACCAACCCATAACTAATTAAAGACCATAATAAGGGACAAAAAAGGCAAACAAAAGAAAATCATAAAAAGTGAAATGAGAAAGAAAGAAATAACTCATAACTAATTAAAGACCATAATAAGGGATAAAAAGAAATGACAAATAGAAGAAAAAGATAAAAAAATGAAATGAGAAAGAAAGAAACAACCCATAACTAATTAAAGATGGTAATAATGGATAAAAAAAAGTCAAATAGAAGAAAATGATAAAAAATGAAATGAGGACAAAAGTTTCTTATCCAAATCTGACTAACATGTCCAAAATCTAACTAACATACCCAAATAAAGAAGAGAAATGATACTAGAGATCAAACAATTTTGGAAAGTCAAGGTCAACCAAAAATAAGAACGAAAGAAACAACCCATAACTAATTGAAGCTTTTAAAAAAAGCAAACATAATAAAAAGCTAAAAAATAAAATGAGGACAAACGTTTCTTATCCAAATCTCACTAACATACCCAAATAAAGAGAAAAGGATTTGCCAAAATACAATAACATTGTAATAAACTAATTTGAAATATTTTGATATTAAAATTAATACTATGTAAAACATGAATACAAAACAATATCAAACTAAAAATAAAAAAATATTAATATTAATATTAATAATAAATAATAAGAAATAAAACATGAATACAAAACAATATCAAACTAAAAATAAAAAATGTTAATATTAATATTAATAATAAATAAGAATGATAGAGAATAATGAAATATTTTTAAAAGGCTAAGGAAGAAAAGAACATAAAAAATAGTAATAGAAATAAGAAATAGTAATAAAAACAAGAAATACATAAGAAAAATCAAATTAAAAATATAATAAATAAATTCATAGAAAATATATGAAAAAAAAAAAAGAAAAGGAATAAAGATTAAAATAACTTAAAAAAATAAAAGGGAAATAGTTTAGAAAAATTCCAAAAGAAAAAGAACACCAAACTCATAGCAAGAGGAAGAAAGAGAGACACGGAGAGGAGATAAGAAAAGAGAATTAGCCACGTTATTGCTATTATTAATAATCTTTATCAAGTTGCTTGTTTATGAAGAATTCGAAACATTAGGATGTTGCCCTAAATATTTTCCTAACTAGGGAACAATGCAAGGTATCCACTCAAGGCTTTTTTTTTTTTTTGATTTAAGTTATTATGAAAGAAATTAGTAGAAAAATTGGAAATATTTTTTTTTAAAACTAGTGAAACTAAAATGTTTTATTTAAAGAAATTTTATCATAGATAAAAATGCAATTTTTTTAAATCTTTGGGCACCATTGTTTTGTCTAATAAACATGAAATAATAAAGGTGAAAATGTCAAGAGAGCTCAGAGATATGATATAGTGGTTGATATTAAAGATATCATATTGTAAAATGAGTATCAAAGATGTGTGACACTCTTTACTACACCTCTCACTGAAAAAAAAAATGAATTAGGGTTTAACAAAATGAATATAGAAATTTAGAGATAACAATTAAATTCAAAAAGACATTTTATATTCCAAAATATAAACTATGTTTGATAAAGAGTAGCAAGGTAATAAATACCACATACCACTCTAAATTATTTCAAGAAACATTTACACTTTAATTTATTTTGTGTAAATTGGCACAAACATAAAACTATAGTGAATATTTTGAATAGGAAATATTGTTCCAAGATTTACATTGTAGCTTAAGTTATGTATAAATATTTTCAGTACATGATTAGTTCTCTTATCAACCTATATCACTAGAAGAGTTTGGTCTTTGCACATACAAATGTGGATCATTTATATTGTCTTCATGTCTTCCTTTTATAATCATCCATTTTCAATTGTTTCTTGATTTTGGTAACTACTTAACTAAAACAAAATCAAGAGTGGACCAAGCTAGTTAAGGTTACGGTTAGCACGGTAATTACCTCATATTTACCAAGGAATATAGAAGGAAAACATCTCATTGCCAAATTCTTCAACCAACCTTGATTTCAGTGAAAATTGAGACTCTTATATGATGAATATGGTTGTTGGGACTTGAAGCTTCGAATCCACAATTATTTATTAGAATTATATTAATTGATGATGATTAAAAATAACTTATCACCCATAAATCTTTTAGAACTATAAATAAATTCCTTCATAAATTATTGCTTTGTCATTTACCAAGTGTCTTTTTATCATTTGTCTTTGGTTATAGAAAATGATATTTATTGTTTCACAGTGGAAGAAGAAGCCAACGAGGAGGCTCAAAAGGAAGCGCAGGAAGATGAGACATAGATCTATAACTAAACATTGGTGGTTGTTCTAGAAATAGCTTTGGATGCTCGAGACTTCTATTACTATTTTTTTTTAGTTTTGGATGGTGTGCTTTGTAGACTTAGCTGTGGTGGAGAATGCAATTATTTGAATTGTGGGAAATCCTTCTTGTATATTCTCATGTTCATATTTAGTAGATGGAAACACACACCTTGTATGCATGTCAGGTTGTTTCTTGTTATCCGCCACTATAGTATTATATTTTTTTGGTTACATTTGAAATGTTACACTTATAATATTTGGTTTAAGTTTTGTTATTTTGTGTTGCCATATTTGGATTTAGTAAACTTTAGAAGTATTCACTATTGAATTTCTGAAGCTTTTTCCAATACTTCCATTATCTGAGTACATTGCTGGTAAGTATGAGCGAGTGGAATATCACGATGTCTATTTTACTCATTGCCTGCCTGTCAGTTCACTGTAATTTGATGCACTAGAATGTTGTGGGTCCTTTCTTAAATCGGTGTATGTTTTGTTTGCTCTTGCAAGATGGTTTAAGATTCATTTATTAGCTCAGTTATCAAATAACTCAAGTTATGTTAAAATAATGAGCCTGATGTTAGAATAATTAGATGTGAACTGCAATCTAACAGTGGACTTTAAGGCTTTCTTGTAATCTGATTTATATTGAAGTGTTTTCCTTTATAATAGTTTGGAGGACATGTGAGGATCATTCAAATAATTATTTGTGAGATTATTTTTTCTATAAAGAAGAGTTTTATCGTGACTAATATTTCCAGTAAATATTTTATTCATGAAACATATTTTTCCTACAATTTATTATTATACCAGTCTATTTATTATTATACCAGTCTATGAAGTAATTCTTAGCTTAGCCATTTAGCAATTAGTAGGTTTGAGTAATAGGTATTATTTTTTAACAGTTTTAAGAAAATTGAAATCCATGGTGATCAAATGGTTCCACAAGGACTTATGTTACTTTTGTTAAGAGTAGAGCCCCCTTTGAGATAAATTAGATTGCATTGAGATAAACAAATGTATTTTTTCAAAAAAAACCTATTAATAAAGTATTACATGATATATATAAATATATATAAGAATTAAAAATTCTCTAAAAGGATTTAATTCATTCCTAGAAAGTATAGAGGCATGCCAATATTGTTTCCGGCTTCTAATCTTTACTCAAAAGATTAGAATATAACTAGCCTCTAAATTTAAATCATCTATTTAAATATCAAATTTTATCTCAATCTACAAAGTTATAACTTATCTTCACATAAAAGCAAGTGGATGAAGTTGATATTGAAACAAGTTGTGTGGAATTTTAATCAAATACAAATTCTTCCTAATTATAAAAAAAACATGAATATTTTTAACCTGTTATTGCAATTGACCTTAGTGTTGTTATTGTTGTGACATCTAAAGGATCACAATGAGAATTGACACACCTTTGGGAAAAACCTTAAATTTGTATCATTTTTATTCCCAGGCTTCAATGCATCATCGATGGGTGCACTTCCTTGAGGGTTACACACATTATCTAGTGACTATCATAGTCATATGTGCAACATATAGAATGTGCAAGACAATCAAGAAAAACAACATCACAATAGTCATATGACATCTTACATATAATAGTTTGATCCATGTTGAAGACTCGATAGTATCACCACTAATATTTTGGATTATGATGGATGTTATTGAATGCAATTTCATTCAAATGTAATCTAACGTGGAGATATGGATAACTTATCCATGCCTAATAGAAGATTTCAAAGATCGTAAACTAGTCTTGTTGTTAACACTATATAAATAGTAGTATATTGCATTTATGAACTAGCTTGATGAAGTGTATTGGAAAATATAATCACGTAGATGTTGTGTGTTGTAGTTTACTAAAGTTGTGTAACTTCTTTGAGTTTTTATTTAAATTGTTGTTTCTAGTCCACTAAAGGATTATTATCATTTAGTGAGCTTATTGATATGAAGCAATGTTCATTAATGTGGAACTTAGAATTTCCTTACCAATATGAGGTAATAATTTTGTGACCCATTTTAGGTTGGGTCGTAGTTAATGAATTCTATCTTAGGTCCTTCAGTATATAGAATTTTAATTTTTTGACTTTACAAGTGTTGGATCTATCTTTTCTTCGTCATATGGAGAGTATCGATGCTCTTATAATTGCTAAGCATTGTTTCTTCTTTGTTTGTGTATGAAGCACTCGTGCATTTTAGGATTTTTCTAGTGAACACCGGTGGGAGCAAGTTATCTAAATTTAATATAGCATGTGCCTCAGTGATTGTATAATTAGTATGTACCGATGTCTATTTTATCATTTACACCGAAGGGGTAATGAAATTTCGAATATTTGAGGTGACATGTCGGTGCCATTATTTTTACTAAGAAGTGGTGCATATATTCTAGTAAAGGCACGACTACGTAAATAATATTTAAAACCATGATAAGTATAATAAACTTAAGGAACTGATACATAAGTTATTTTTAGTTCCCCGGTATATATTTTACACATGAGCATTGTAGAGAAACGATAGATATTATTCCACATTAAATCTTTACAGAATGGTGTGTTTTCACAATAATTCACACTTGTGTGTTATTATAATCAATGTGAATCGGTTTATATGACTCAAAACAATTTCTATATTATGGAATGCATCATCTAGTGAGTTAAAAAGAATACAATGCACCAATATGTATATATTGTTTTTCATTGTTTTGTTAGGGACCTAACCTCCCTAACGCTTCACGTAGGTAGAATAATATATTTCTGTGTAATAAAGGTCAATATTTATAAGGCCTAGAAGTAAGGAAGAATAAACCAATTTTAAGAAGACCTAATAGAAGCTTCTGCTTCTAGAAGGATCTTCCTCTAGATTGTTCTTTTGGATAGATAGATTTAGTATAAATAGGAGTAGAGGTTATGAGAAATTTTGTCTTGAAAATTATTGTAATAAAGTGCTTCTCTTCTTGAGGTTTCATCTAGTATGTTGTTTCGTTGTTATTCTCTACAATATTTTTGTTTCATGCTATTATAATAGATATAGACCTTACAAGTGGTATCAAATCACATTCCTTGGAAATTGTGGGTTGATTTTTTTTCAGGGTAGATATGTATTCCAACGTCTTAAAGCTACAAAGATTTCATGTTCAATGCATGAATCCACAATCAAGGAAGAAAACACGTAAGAACTACAAGTGGTACTATAGAAAACATTGTTGGCCACGCTTGTAACCCATGTTGGTACCCCTTCGAGTAGTAGCGTATCAGACAACACTTGTATAGAGATCGACCTAGATATCCCGAAGCCCTATAGATAAACCAATTGGAAACATGACTGCTATATTTCCACCAAGAACAACAGTCAAGAAGATAATTTATAGTACCTAGGTAGTTGGGTAGTACAACTAAAGGAACAGTCTAGATTCGTTAGTTGGTTCCCTGAGATATTGGGACGAGTACTACTATTGGACCCCACACGTATATTATCTATAGAACATTGAAAACCCTTGTCAGTAGAAACCCTCAATATCCTAACCTTTGGGACGGAAACAAAAAAAAATGACAAGATCTATTATCCTGCAATTGTACCTTCTACATTCTCGTTGCGAAATTACTACAATTTGTTTCCTGTTAAACATTTATCCATTTCATCACTACAGTATTATTAATATCAGAGTAGTACCATAGCAGTAAAAAAAAAAGTGTGATCCTGTTGGCACCATTATTTGAGACCTATCCCATTGGATTCCTCTCTTCTCTTTTCACTGATCGTAGTTGTACCAACACTAGTAACACATTTCCATGCAGTCCCATTTTTCCCCTATGCCATCCCCATGGGCCACACTCACATCGAATATTGGGAACAACGTCTCACCACCTTGATCAAATATCATGACCAAAACTGGAGTGATATCTCTTCCATCATGTCTAATATTGGTAACATCAAATCACATCTTACTCCACTCGAATCACTTCCAACAACCATCAATCAATTGAATTCCATGTGTCAACAATGCTAGGATGCATTGAGAAATTTGATCGCCTTGTTTAAGCCCATACCATAGCCTTTCTCTTCTTCCACACCATATAACCCTGATGGCCCTGAATCCTCCTAGTCCACCTCTTTTCCTCTCCACAAATTTCGATGGGACCTTCGTCCTCATCGCATGGAGGTGAATAAATTTGATGGCTCAGATCCCACAGACTTGGTAACTCAAATGGAAAAATATTTCTCTTTGTAAAACATTCTTGATGGTTTTTCCAAACTAAGGTATGGTGTTCTCCATCTAGATATCGAATGTTGGCAATGGTGGTAATGGAGAAAAAAATCCCTCCAAGGGTATGTGGCTTGGACACAATTTTTCGAATAACTTTATGAACACTTCACACTCACACCCACTATTTAGGCCATTTGAAAAAGTTGAAACAATATCACACAATGGAAGAGTTTATAGTTTCTTTTGAGCGATTGGATTTCCACACAAAGGGCATGTCTTATGGTTTTTTCCAAGAATGTTTTATCAGTGGCCTCAAGGATGAGATATGTGACCATGTCCTCATGGATCGACCTCCGAGTTGGGTTGAATCTACTAAAAGAGATAATGAAGAACAACAAGTTGTCTCTTCTCAAATAAGAAAACCCTCATTTATTCTCCACCCTAAACCAGTGACTCCAATTCCTCCTTCCACTCCCCTAAAGATCTAGAAATTTACCAGGGTAGAAATGGCTCAATGCCAACTGAAGGGTGTTTGTTATAATTGGGATGACAAATATTTTCCTGGGAACAAGTGTAAGGAACAAAATATTTTTATGGCCATTTCCTAGGATGTTGTTGAAGAATATGTTGAGGCTCCCCCTATGGTTGAGTCCCCTGAACCCACTAACATGAATCAACCTTATGACCCTCTCGAAGTTGAACCGATCATTTTGCTAAATTCTCTCACTCGCTTCTCTTCTCCCGAAACCCTCAAGCTAATTGGTTGTATTAATCATCAAAAGGTCATCATCCTTATTGACAGTGGAAGCACCCATCATTTTATTCATCATCGCATTTCCCAAGAAACTAATTTCTATATCCGTCTAGTCAATAATTTTCAAATCATGATTGCCAATGGCGAGTCCATGAAATGTGGAGGGCGTTGTGAAAATGTGAGTCTCCAAATTGGTCAGTACCACATGAAATCTCATAGGTTTTTGATAGACATGGGTGATTGTGACATTGTGTTGGGTGTCAAATGGATCAGGACTCTAGGTCCCATTCTCATGGATTTTAAGGAATTAACCATGCAATTCAATGAGGAGGCCACCATTATAATTTCCAAATCATCACAACAGGTTCCATTGATATCATCAGTTCCCATAGAATGGAAAATCTCCTTAAAAAATGTTATTCTAACATTATTTCACAACTCCATTCCATTTAGGCCACTAAGACACCCTATATGCCTCCATACCTCCAATCCATCCTCTCTAAACATCAAGTTGTTTTTTCCACTCCTCGGGGACTCCCTCCTTCTCATGGTATTCATGATCATTCCATTCCCCTTATTCCTAGTAGCCTTCCTCCCAATGTTTGTCCCTATCCTCAGCCCTTTTCCCAGAAAAATCAAATTGATAAAATTGTTCAAGAATTTCTCACCACGGGCATTATTCATCCTAGCACGAGTCCCTATTTGTCTCCTATGATCATGGTAATTAAGGATGAAGGCTCTTGGAACATGTGTAATAAATTTCACATTGTAACAAACTCACCATCAATGAAAAATCTCCCATTCCTTTCATTGATGATCTCTTGGATGAATTGAGAGGTGCCTAGTTATTTACTAAACTTAATCTTCATTCTAGCTACAGCCAGATCCATATGAAAGAGGAAAACATTCCTAATATTGCATTTTGATCTCATGAAGGCCACTATAATTTTTTGGTCATGCCCTTTGGCTTGTGTAATGCTCCCTCCTCTTTCCAAAGCCTCACGAATAATTTCTTCCATCCTTTTCTCCATCATTTTGGGTTGGGCGTAGGACTATTTTTGAGGTATGGTATATTTTTGGTAGGAAAAACCCAATTTTGAAGAAGAGCAGATGGAAAGAAAAAAAACACGTGCAAGGGAAATATAGATGAAAAGGATGAAATCATGCAAGGTTCATAGGCACGAAAACCTAACCATGTTAGGGTTATTGTTTTGGTAAGAGATTGTAACGGCTAATAAGCCAAAATAATACTATAAATAATAAACTAGGAGGTCTTGGTGGGGTTGTTTGAAATTGTAAGAGGATGTTGTGTTTTTGGGATTGTTGACACGATTCCAAAATAGTTCTGATAACTTTTTGTAAGTTGTTTAGTTACACACGAGTCAAGCAGTTATATCTTGAGGGTTAGATCATAGGTTCAGGAGCCTGGTCTGATCTAGTCCTCCTCACAGAGGTTTTGGAACCCTTTTCATGATGGTATGATCGAAGATGTCATGCAAGTAGTGCCATATTTTGCAGCAAACCTAATAAAAGAGCCTAAGAAGACATATCTTGGTGGATGTATCCCAAGAGGGGGTGAACCATAGTAAAAATTGTGTTATGTGTGTTGTTATTGCATATTTACCTTCTGTTAGTAGTTAGATTATGAATGGATTAATGAATGGTTTAGTTATATCTATTAGAATTCATGCATGTGCTTAACAAATGAATGAATCTTAGGAATAATAGAGAGAATAATGCGATCGAGGCCTAAATAAGATCAAATATAACTTGATATCTCCACTCATTCCTAGACTCCAAGCACTTGAGCATTGAAGTCACCCATAGAACTATCTCAGGTGAGACATGTGCAATACACTCTGGGTACTGTGTTGCCTTCTGGTTTACGAGGAGGGCCAATAGTTTTAGAGGGTTTTTTTGGAAACCTATTTAGATGTGAACCTGAGTCATCCCAAGAAGTAGATAGAGATACTAATAACCAACAAATGGTTTTGTTTCCGGTTGGAACTGCATGGGGTTGCATGGATGGAATCTATAGAAGAAGCATGCAGAAAATGAAGGTATAAAAAGGAATTTCTAGACCATAGAATCCATTGAAGGAGGATATCGAAAGATGGTTGAAAACAAAGGAACTTGATTTTGCGCAGGAAGATAAGAGAAAACCTAATTTAACATCACATGAATACTTGGATAAATACATGTTTAACAACTTGCATGAGTTATTTTTATGTTATTTTGCAAATTTGTTGTAGGAGTGTATAATAAGAATAAAATACAACCACCCAAAAAATTGGATCAGATAGTTGGAGTAGAATCATGTGTAGATTGCACAATTACAACAAGTTAACAACAATTTCACGGGTGTAGTAGATTTTTGGTTAGACAATATTGTTGCAGGGTTTATCAAAAAATTTGCAGTAGATACTGCAAAGTATTACAATGCAACAAAGAAAGAGTTTCTAAAAAGACACAGAGGTAGGTATATCATATCATTGTACAATTCAATCAAGATTTTATTGTATAAAAACAATGTGATGACTATGGAATCAGACAACTAAACTTCCCTGTGTGCATGGGGGAAGGGGGGAAGGGGGAAAGAACTGACAAGGGGTGGAGAAATGGAGGAATATATCACAGTGTTAGAGTGCCAGTGCACCTCTAATACTTCCTAGGGATCATCGATGACCTCATACTCACTCAATCACACCTTCTTGCACTCACATGAGACCTGCACACAATTCTCCTTGGCTCACCTGCAAAACCTACTCAACCTTCTTTGATACCACTTGTTGGGAAGCGAAAGAAAAACAAAGCATCGACAAGTAAGATTAAAAACACATAAAACCAAGAACAACAATCACACAATTGACACATTGATTTATGTGGAAACCCAATGCTGGAAAAACCCACAAGCAATGATATTCGTTATTCTTATTATTCAAGGGAGAACAACAATAGCCATTCTCAAGAATACACTCATTCTCTCCTCACACACACTCCTATCTCTACACACCTTGCACTCAAAACTGCTATGGGTATGCTCGTATATATAACATCTGACACTCAGTTACATAAACTAATAATGAATAGATAGTTCATAAATAGATTAAACATTCTACACAAGTTGTTTACAATGAGTGCATGTATCCACATTCCTAAAGTAGTTGCTTGCATGTGCATGTGACCGCATGGGAAATTCCTTGGCATGTTTCCAACACGATTGGGAACCCAATCTCTCTCGTTCCCTAGATTTTTTGGATTTTCCCATTGATTTTTCTAGCTCAGCTTCACACTTTGAATTGACATGTGGATCCTTAATGAACAACACATTTTTTTTTGGCTTTACACATGTGTATCCCTTCCAACGTTCCTTTCCCTTTTTCCTTTTTCTAGCCTCCTCCATTCTTGCATTTTCCTTTTCCCCTTGGCCTTCTTCAGTTGTTCTCCTTGTCCTAGTCAAAATAGTTTAGTACGAAGTCGGTACTTTCCATTGCCTTTGGTGTGTCATCCCTCGCTCATCCGACTGTTCCCTCCCTCTACAATGATCACCTTGTTGTCCTTTATTTTCCTTTTGAATTTTCTGGTAAGAAATATATTTTAATGAAACCTTAGGTGGTCGTGAGATATGTGATCTGTAGGATCTTTTAAATGACTATGGTTGAGTTTTAATTTTGCATGCGTTAATTAACCATTTGAGAAACTTAGTGAAAGTATGAGGAAAGAAGAAGAATTATGATAGCCATATACACATTTGCAGATCTGAAATGAAAGAATTAACAACAAACCATAACACATAGATTGATAACGGAGTTCAGCACAACTTTCCCTACATCTCCGGGCCTTTTTTCTCTATGGGGGAGGCTTCTTTATTTCTGTTCAAAAGATCAAAAGTACATCACTGCAATGCCAAATGGCTACAAGACTGATCTGTTCATGTTCATCCAGATCTCAAGAACCCTGCAAAGAAAATGGCATGCAAAACATACGTCCGGAGCTCCCAGAAATGATCCAACAGTGTTTCCTTCTCAAAAGCTTCTCTGCATCAAAATGGCTTTGGCTTGGATTTTCTTCAGCATAACTCTGCTCTGACTGCTCTCTCATGGCCTCAAACAGGCCTGGTTTATATAGCCTTGAAGTTGGTTGCTCAGCTCCAACTTCCTCCAAGAATTTGGGCTCCAAAAATGCCCAATATCCCCCAAAAATGGAGAGAATCATCTAATAATAGGCATATTTAATAATAAAAACCAATTTTAGGCATTAAAAACCCACTCTTGAACTATATTATGGGCGCTAGCCCTTTATTCCATGCACGTGCATCCTTAAACTCGGTCATATGGGGCTATTTTGGGCCAAGCGCTAGCCCATAGGCTATGCGCTAGCCCGCTCTCTCGCGCTAGCTCCCTGATTCCCGGTCATATGGCGTATAAATAGGACCTCATGGCTACTGTTTAAACCACCCGTGCACAAAATAGTGATAGGCCCCTGGTCCCGTGGCTATGGTTACATGGCGTAAGTTCTGCGTCGAGTCATATTCCGCGCTCCCGTTTTTCTATTGAGTGGTCACATGTAATATGCTGAGGCCAAGGGCTGGGGCTAACCCCCGACCCTTTTTCCGCTGAACCCAACCTTTAAACAACTTTAAATAATAAATGCATCGTTTCTATAAAAAGAACTAATGAGCGCCCGGGTGGTTAGCCCAGTCCCGCCAGTCCATAGACGGTGCACAAGGTCACGGGTTCGACTCCCGGCCAAGCCACAACAATTTTACACCAAAACCAACAGCCAACCACGGGGTGCCACATGGCAACCCTTGACTGGGCCACGTGGCACCTTAAACACCAACCAAACCACGACACGTGTTGAATGCTGATTGGACCACGTGCTTTCCACGTCGACTGACGTACTGCCACCTTAATCTGTCGCATCAACCCTGTCATACTGCTCTGTCAGCCTGCCATGTCACCTGCTGACGTCACCCGTGCCATGTGTCACCTCGGAATTGGTCCAACTGTATGCCCAAATGTCCAAATCTGCCTGCCACGTGTCGCCTTCTGGTGCTGCCACATGTCGCCTTCTAGGATTACCACATGTCACCTATATGGACCTACCACGTTAGTGTACGAACATGCCACGTCAACGTCCGTACAGACTGTATGGACTACACAGTCAGCAATTTTTTTTGCCTGTTTGACTTATCGGACAGAACGCGATATCTTCTCCATACGGAGCCTGTTTGACAAATTAAATATACCACCGGAATCAAGAAGATGAGACAGACCCAATGGCACAGGTTTCGTCGTATTCCAAGAACTTTCATTTTTGAGCATTTTTCAAGCCCTATCAAGCTTCTGGTTCCGATTTCGGATCACACCTCCCCACAAAAAGACCTTTTGGTCCCCAAAAGGTTACTGACCAGTCAACAAGCTCGGGATAGGCCACCCGACTTGTTGTCTGTCTTTGAACTCTGTCCTGTGCACCTGTCTCATCAAGATCAACTATAACACAATCATGACAACTGATAGTATATTGTTAGCCATTTGAACCCTATTACATCTTACTGAAGCCACTATCATCCATGTAGAAAACATTGCTAATGACAGCATCAAAAAGACGACTGCAAATGAACTGATATACTTGAAGTATCTGGACGACATGAGCTTATCTTGAAGCAACTTATGATTGATTTTCCATTCAACAACCATGTCTTGTTCTTGCTTAAGATCAATTACTTCATTTGAAACAATTATTGGTTTGTTGCTTACTTGCAATGCCTTCGTTAATTGTTCCCTTGTTTGAAGTGTTTTACTTGCTTTAAAATGATGAGCATGCACCACATAATCATGACCTGCTTTAGTGAATTGATATTGATTCTTTGTTCTGTAGAAGATTGCCTTACGATCATACAAGTATGGACTACCTAAGACCATTCCACATTCTTTTAATGACACAGCATCACAAGTTACTTCGTCCACATACTTAGATGAAATTGCAAATTTGATTGTGCACTACTTTGTTATGTGCATCTGATGATGATTGCTTATCCATTTAAGTGTGTAAGGCTTATGATGAGTTTGTGTTTTTAACCCCAATTTCTTAACCAATTCTTCTGAGATTAGATTAGATTGAGATCCACTGTCGATTAATGTGTTTATCTTAGTGTGTCGCATGATTACCCTTATATGAAACAACTTTCTTCTACAATCAATCTCTTCACCAAATTTACCTGTCATACCAACCAACGAAATCTTAGATTCATCACCTGAATCCAATCCCAAATCTGTAGGCTTTGATGTCGTTGCCACTGTTTGCGTTCCCTTCTTTTCTTTAAACCACTTTGGCCTCTTCTCGGGATGCAACTGCCAACATTTGTCCTCATCATGTCCCTCTTTCTTGCAATTCTTGCAAGAGGGATTTCCTTCCTTCTTTGTCACATCATTTGTATTCTTACCATGCTTTTTCCTCTTGTATTCTTTCTTTGAAAACGATGATTCCCCTGACACACTTGCTTTCCCTGCTTCAATATACATAGCTTGAACAGAAACCTCATCAAGGTTAGTGGGTCCAAACATGAAAACAATGTTTCTAATATGCCCAGACAAACCTCCTATATACTTCATAAGGGTTTCTTGTGTTTGCAAAGGAATGTCTAACATTAATGCCATTTTTCTAAATCCATCGGTGTATTCTTGCACTGATTGTCCTTTTCTTAGTTTTAAAGATTGCCATTCAATTATTGCTTTTTCTTTATAACCCAAAGGATAAAACTGTTTCCTAAGTGCGGAAATGAAATTCTTCCATGATGGAAATACATTACCCACATTTTGTGTTCCTTTTTGCAGCTTGCTTTGCCACCAGATAAGAGCTGTACCTGGAAGCCTCAAAGATGCCAATTTAATTTGTGTGGCCTCATCCTTGATCTGCTACACATTGCATTATACCTCCATTTGCCTGATCTAGTTATCAAGTTTTTCTGCATTTACTTCACCATCATATATGGGAAACTCAAATTTTACATCAAGTTTTAACAATGGCATTTCATGTTTATTCTTATGAACATTTTTCTTCTCATTAGATTTTGAACTTGAACTTGAAGAAGGAGAAGAAGGAGGTGTTGATGGAGGTGAAGGAGGAATGTGAGGATGGTCCTCTTCCTCTTCACTTTTTCCCTTTGAAGAATTACCCAAAACTGGTCGCTTCCGTTCTAAATAATCTTCGTACAAAACTGTCACCATCTCCGACATAGCATGGAATGTTTTCCAGAATTCTTTCTCATCTTGAGAAATCCCTTCTTCTGATGCCATCTTCTCACTGTGAGAAGCTCTCTTTCTCAATCCAATTAATGGATTCTCTACAACAATCTCACCTTCACCACGCTGTAGCTTTTCCCTGGTTAACATGCAAAACACAAATCTAAACGTCAACTAGCTCTGATACCACTTGATCCGTAGGATCTTTTAAATGACTATGGTTGAGTTTTAATTTTGCATGCGTTAATTAACCATTTGAGAAACTTAGTGAAAGAATGAGGAAAGAAGAAGGATTATGACATCCATATACACATTTGTAGATCTAAAATGAAAGAATTAATAACAAACC
The DNA here is from genome assembly GCA_009831015.1 of Picea engelmannii. Taxonomy (NCBI): domain Eukaryota; kingdom Viridiplantae; phylum Streptophyta; class Pinopsida; order Pinales; family Pinaceae; genus Picea; species Picea engelmannii. The sequence continues at coordinate 1,700,500 of ML777127.1, forward strand.
ATAACATGCAGATTGATAACGGAGTTCGGCACAACTTTGCCTACATCTCTGGGCCTTTTTTCTCTGTGGGGGAGGCTTCTTTATTTCTGTTCAAAAGCTCAAAAGTACATTTCTTCAATGTAAAATGGCTACAAGACTAATCTGGTCATGTTCTTCCAGATCTCAAGAATCCTGCAAAGAAAACGACACGCAAAACGGACGTCTGGAGATCCCAGAAATGATCCAACAATGTCTCCTTCTCAAAAGCTTCTCTGCATCAAAATGGCTTTGGCTTGGCTTTTCTTCAACATAACTCTACTCTGACTACTCTCTCATGGCCTCAAACAGACCTGGTTTATATAGCCTTGAAGTTGGTTGCTCAGCTCCAACTTCCTCCAAGAATTTGGGCTCCAAAAATGCCCAATATCCCCCAAAAATGGAGAGAATCAACTAATAATAGGCATATTTAATAATAAAAACCAATTTTAGGCATAAAAACCCCACTCTTGAACTATATTATGGGTTCTATCCCTTTATTCCATGCGCGCGCGCCCTTAAACTCGGTCATATGGGGCTATTTTGGGCCAAGCGCTAGCCCATAGGCTACGCGCTAACCCACTGTCTCGCGCTAGCTCCCTGATTCCCGGTCATATGGCGTATAAATAGGACCTCGTGGCTACTGTTTAAACCGCCCGTGCCCAAAATAGTGATAGGTCTTGGGTCCCGTGGCTATGGTTACATGGCATAGGTTCTACACCGAGTCATATCCTGCGCTCCCAGTTTTCTATTGAGTGGTCACATGTAATATGCCGAGGCCAAGGGCTGGGGCTAAGCCCCGACCCTTTTTCCACTGAACCCAACCTTTAAACAACTTTAAATAATAAACACACCATTTCTATAACAAGAACTAACGGGCGCCCGGGTGGTTAGCCCGATCCCGCCAGTCCATAACCGGTGCACGAGGTCGTGGGTTCAACTCCTGGCCAAGCCACAACAATTTTACACCAAAACCAATAGCCAAGCACAGGGTTCCATGTGGCAGCCCTTGACTGGGCCACGTGGCACCTTAAACACCAACCAAACCACGACACATGTCGAACGCTGATTGGACCACTTGCCACGTAGACTATCGTACTGCCACCTCAATCTGTCGCGTCAACCCTGCCGTACTACTCTGTCAGCCTGCCACATCACTTGCTGACGTCACCCATGCCATGTGTCACCCTTTCAGTGGTGACACGTGTCACCTCGAAATTGGTCCAACTGTACGCCCAAATGTCCAAATCTACCTGCCACGTGTCGCCTTCTGGTGTTGCCACGTGTTTCCTTCTGGGATTTCCATGTGTCACCTGTACGGACCTGCAACATCAGTGTATGGACATGCCACGTCAGCGTCTGTGTAGACTGTACGGACTACACAGTTAGCAATTTTTTTTGCCTATTTGACTTATCGGACAGAACGCGATATCTTCTCCATACGGAGCCCGTTTGACAAAGTAAATATACCACCGGAATCAGGAAGACGAGAAAGACGCAATGGCATAGGTTTTGTCACATTTAGAGAACTTTCATTTTTGAGCATTTTTCAAGCCCTATCAGGCTTCTGGATCCGATTTCGGATCAATATGTGGCTAATTACACATAGGAACTCTTTTTTCAAGGATGTGCACTTGCCATCCTAGATCAAAATTGGCATTGAGGGTCTTCTCTAGAGAACATGTGCAATTTATATTTCAACCATTGTTATAGAAAGAGCCAAGGATTCAAGAAACACAACAATGGCCAACTGAATATTCATAGTGTTTAGCTGGAGACATGAATTGCAGGAAGACGAACATATGGCTATGGAAAATTTCATGAATTCCCTCCATATTTGTTTGAACAACCTTCCTGTTCAACTCCAAACCACTATGGAACTTCTTGCAAGTGTAACAAACCTTTCCTTCTTAAGGCTGTAACGCTCTGATACCATACTGTAACACACCTTTCCATCTCCCGGGTAGGCGCTACTTCGTGGAATTACAATCTCATGCTTAATTATATATATAATACATATACATTTAAGTAAATGGAACACATTTAAACTCAGACTAACCATAAGAATTACTGCTTTTATAAATAATCAATGGATTTAACATTAATTCGTATGCACAATAGAATACATGATAAATATAAATACACGGATATGAAGAAAAGTAATTAAAACATCATCTGGTACTTATCTTTGAAAATGGTGGTTATTCCACCAACCAGGTGTAGGCCTTCCACAAACCTCCCAGCCTTAGACTACGCTGCTCATCAAGCTCAACAGTAGGTCACTCCCAAGCTGGGACTAAGCTCCACCCCCAAGGCAAGGAATCCTAGGCTAGGATGAGGTTACAGGGAAAACACATAGACACAAGGAAGGAATTCTCTCCCAGGAACCACTCATACTCACTGCCCACAAACTCTGCTTCCCCACATGCCTATTCCACCCTAGGAGTATACACCTTCTCTATCACCTAGACAGTCCTTCGGATGCTAACCTCCCTTACCTTGGGTTTCAGCAACAGACCAGATCGGAAGTCTCCGAGCTCTGTGGCAGCTACAGGGTTCCTTCCAGGAGTTCTCTCCTTCCTCTACACACTCTCTCACCTGGAGAGAATCGCTCACAAGTCAAGCAACTTTTTCTTCCAACTTCAATCACCTCTCTCACTTGGAGAAAGTGTTGTACAAACTGGCCAACAAGCCACACACAGTCCAGCACTGCGTGGCCACAATAGCCAACGAGAAAATAGACACGGGCTTTCCAAACAGGCTCAACAATGGCAGGATGGTCTCATAGTTATGGATTTGGGATAGAGATTTCACACACAGGCTCAATCTGTTTAGGCAGAGGATGTCTCAGCTTTCCAGAAATCAACACAGGCTATCCCCGAAATCTACACAGACTCCCCCCCTGGTTTCAGAATTGCATGAGGTTTCTTGTAGAGGCCGGATGGGTTCACGCTCAGGCTATCGAGGGTCGAATGGTGGAGGAACCCCCCATCACGGCTCATCTCAGCTATTTTATTTGCATGGGCTCGGATTGACACTTGTCACCCATGAAACTGCATGCATTCCTTCAGCATGCGTTCCTTCCATTTGGAAGTTGCTTATCTTTCCAAAAAGAACTTAGGATAAAACATAATATTCACATGTCTTTTGGAATAATTTTTTAATATTATTCCCCAAGGACTTAAGCTCCTATGCTCAACACATAGTCCCTTTTCCCACCTTCTAGCCCCTAATCCCTTGCCCCCTCTATGGAAGCTTAGTCCCCCATCACTCATTCATTGTGGTCAGTCTACACGCGGTGGTGTTTATATTTTTATTAATAATGTGCATAGATACATGTACAAAATCAGGCTCTTGGCCATCAACACTTAGGCTCTCTGGCCTAACAATCACATAAGCCCACCAGCTTATATTAACTTGGCTCACTAGCCTATAAAAACATAATTACAATTCATTTCACAAATATGATTTACAACAGGGCTCAGCCTTGGGGACATTACAGCAGGGTCACGAACAACTCTAGGACGAGGTAGTGGGAATCATATTTGAATTGGAAGAGCTCTCTCGCCAACCTCCTTCTCCTTCTTTGTCGAGGTCTACATCAACAATTTTGGAGGTTGTTTTAGCCCCTTCTCCTCCAAGCTTAGTTCCAGATGTGAAATCGGATACATGACCTCTTGAAGAAGATCAAGAAGAGAAATACCCTCCAAACATGTATTCCTCTGATGTTATTCTTCAATATTTTGTTTCTAGCATCTTTTTGTAATGAATAATATAAAAAGACTTACTCCCAGTATAGTTAATTGACACCCTTATTTTTATTTCGATAGTATTATATAGGATGGTTTTTTCCATTGTAATTGTAATGCTTCTGTCTATAAGGCCTCTTGCATAATTTTTGAATAAAAATGTTCTCCCAACTTTATTTAAAAATAAATAAAAAAACAAATAAACCTTGAAAAATAAATAAATATGGTTCATTATCATGGATTATAAATATAAATGTCCATAGGGAGAAGAAATGCAATTTTATGGAAAGCTAAGTTCAGCCAAATATAAGAAAGAAATAAACAACCCATAACTAAGGTCACCCAAGGATAAGAATAACTAAGGTCAGCCAAAGATAAAAAGGAAAGAAACAACTCATAACTAGTTAAAGACTATAATAAGGGATAAAAAAGGAAAACAAAGAAAATGATAAAAAGCGAAATGAGAAAGAAAGAAACAACTCATAAATAATTAAATACCATAATAAGGGATAAAAAAAAAGCAAACATAAGAAAATGATAAAAAATGAAATGAGAAAGAAAGAAACAACCCATAACTAAATAAAGACCATAATAAAGGATATAAGAAAAAAAGGGCAAATAGAAGAAAATTATAAAAAATGAAATGAAGACAAAAGTTTCTTATCCAAATATGACTAACATGCCCAAATAGAGGGAAGGGGAATTGACAATAGAGATCAAAGAATTTGATAGCTTTTTTTTTTAAATAATAAAATCTATGGAAAGTTAAGGTAAGCCAAAAATAAAATAAGAAAGAAAGAAACAACCCATAACTAATCAAAGATAAGGTATAAAAAAAAAAAACTGAAAAAAAAGATAAAAAATGAAATGAGTACAAAAGTTTCTTATCCAAATAAGAGTTATATACCCAAATAGAGAGAAAGGGATTTGACAACAGAGCTCAAAGAATTTAATAACAATTTTTTTTTTTAAATAATACAAATCTTCATAAGAAATTAAAGTATTATCCATTTTAATCATTATAAATTATTATCCCATTACTAATTTTATTTGGATTTTAATAATTATTATAATATTAATATAAGTAACTTTAAAATAAATTATAAAAAAATAAATTTAAAATATTTTAATAGTAAAATACAATAACATTATAATAAACAAATTTGAAATATTTTGATATTAAAATTAATACTATCCAAAACATAAAACAAAAGAATACCAAAGTAAAAATAAAGATATCAATATTAATAATAAATAATACGAAACTAAAAATTTAAAATTTTATTAATATTATTAATAAATAATATTAATAAATAAAAATGATAGAGAATAATGAAATATTTTTAAATAGTTAAGGAATAAAAAAGCCTAAGAAATAATAATATAAACAAGAAAAAAATAATAAAAATCAAATTCAAAATAAAATAAAAATTTTTAAAAATATATATATTAAAAAAAAGATAAAGATTAAAATAACTAAGAAAATAAAAAAAAAATAGATTAGAAAAATTTCAAAAGCAAAAGAACACCAAACTCATAGCAAGCCGAAGAAAGTGAGACACAAGGAGATAAGAAAATGGAATTAGCCATGGTTATTGTTATTATTAATAACCTTTATCAAGTTGCTTGCTCTATGAAGAATTCAAAACATTAGAATGTTATCCCTCAATATCTTCCTAACTAGGGAACAATTCAAAGGCATCCACTCAAGGATTATTTACTTCCTTGATTTAATTTATTATGAAGGAATGTAGTAGAAAAACCGGGTCTCCATCAATCTGAAATATTTTCTTTTAAAACTTGTGAAATTAAATGTTTTGTTTAAAGAAAAATGATAAAGAGTCAATGAAAATAATATCATAGATATTAAATCTTTGGGCATCATTATCTTCTCTAATATACATATGAATCAATAAAGGTGAAAAAGTCAAAAGAGCTCAAAGATATCATATAATCGTTGACACTAAAGATATCATATACTGAAATGAGCATCAAAGAGGTGTGTCACTCTTTACTACACTTCTAAGTGATAGAAAATGAATTGGGCTATAACACAATGGATATAGAAGTTGATAAGTAACAATTAAATTCAAAAATACATTTTATATTCCAAAATATAAACTATCCTTGATAGAGAGTAGCAAGGTATTAAATAAGAGATACTACTCTAAAATAATTCAAGAAACATTTATACTTTAATTTATTTTCTGTAATTTGGTACAAACGAAGAATTATAGTGAATATTTTGAATAAGAAATATTGTTCCAAGATTTACATTGTAGTTTAAGTTATGTACAAATATTTTTAGTACATTCTTAGTTATCTTATCAACCTACACCACCACTAGAAGACTTTAGTCTTTTCACATAGAAATGTCGATCCTTTATATTGTCTTCCTTTTATAATAATCCGTGTTCAAATTTTAATAGCTACCTTACTAAAACAAAATCGAGAGTGGACTAGTTAGGCTAGTTAAGGTTAAGGTTTGCATGATAATTACCTCATCTTTACCGAGGAATATAGGAGGAAAACATTCCATTCCCAAATTCTTCAACTAACCTTGATTTCAGTGAAAATTGAGACTCTTATATGATGAATATGATTGTTGGGACTTGAATTGTGGTATTTGAACTTCAACAAGCTTCAAATCCACAATTGTTTATTAGAGTTCTATTAGTTAATGGTGATTAAAAATAACTTATCACCCATAGATCCTTTAGTACCATAAATAATTTCCTCTTTTTCATTTATCAAGTTTCCTTTTATCATTTGTCTTTGCTTATGGAAAATGAGATTTACTGTTTCTCTGGAGCCCATAAAAACCACTGTAGTATTTGAAAACCAATTTACAAAGGAAAGAGATGTGGTTTTAGAAACCATTTATGAAACTCCCTAATTCATAGGGTTGTGCACCTTATTGTGGTGGTTTTGAATTGTAGAGGTGTTGGCAGCCAATTCACATTTTTCCACTATCTTTTAAGCTGCCCACACCAGTGTTTTCCAAACCTTAATGTTTCGTCGCAATTCTCAAATAAACGACACTTTTATTTTTGCGATATTTGCACACTTGCCTTCGTTTTCGTTTTCACGACTGTAAGCATGAAAACTTGGTCTTACGAAGTCGCATTAAAATCATTATTGAATTTTTGTTATCATTCTTGTTGACATGCCCACCTGCGTTTACATTTACCTATCATTATACAGTTGGCAAGACCTTTTGATCTGTACTCATTCGACATTCTTTGATTGATTATGTAATTTTGTTTCATGAGTCACTGAGTTTGTGATACATTGGTGATTGGATTCACATGTTCTTTGATTGATCTACTTGGCACATTGGTATACATAAAATGCATTGGCACATTGGTTAAACTCTTGGTATAAATCGTTCTATACAACGCATGTCACATAGTCAAAACATTGGTATTGATTTCGATTTATTTGTTTGATTTTGGGACTATAACTATTGCTTGCGCGAATGGTTTATCCACTAACCAAAGGTTTTGATTGATTGAAATGGCATAGTTGTAACACTTATGCGTTGTGATTTGAATAGTTGAAAGCGTCGACGGTTGTACCATTGGTAATGACTATTCTGCATGGCCARCAAATAGCTCCACCACCTTCGCACAATGTCATTAATGCCTCCCCTTATCACTGTTTCACCTCTGCTAGCATCAATAACCCTTTGAGTGTTCTGCTCTTGTGTGTGTTGCGTTCAAACCCCGGCTCATTCACATCGCTTATCGTGAACCCTGTTTATGGCACCAGTGGTGCGAATTGAGCCAAACGACAGTCAAGCCTTGTTATTGTTCGATAATACCCAGAAAGACTTAGAGGATAGTGGTTGGCTCACATTTGTACAATGGTTTGAGGGTTTTAATCTATTTGTTGCACAACAGTTTACCCTGACTTTTGATGGGTGTAGGGACAAAGTAGGTGACATTCAGCTTGAGCTAAATGAGGAGTTCATTAGCTCTGCTACAGGGTTAGCGTCCACGGGCCAGCGATGGTTTAAAAACTCTAAAGTGGAGGAGGTGCCATGGCCTTTGTTGTTTGTCTCATGAAAGGTTACATCCTGTGACAGAGGTATGTCAATTTCCACGCTTAAACCAAGATGGCATGATCTTTTGATGGTAGTTAAACAATTCGTGACCTGTGAGGGTCGATATGGACTGGTTTTTCTTTATCACCTTCGACTGTTAATGAATTTTATGGGTTATCCATTGAATATTCCTTTTTATTTCCAGCGAAGTCTTTATAAAATGGCTAAGAGGTTTAAAAGAGAAAAGGTTGACAGTAGCTTGTTACACCATGGCCTAATCAGACTCATCATTGTTCATCACTTGAATCTCCACGATGATAGTTGGCAAGCTTTTATCTCTCGGAATGGTTTTGCTGATACAGAGCCTGTCCAAATTGACAAGCCTATGGTTAGTGTGACTAAGGTTGGGCCACCCATGCCTTTCCATGCCATTCTACCCACTCCTAAACCCTCGTCCAACCCTGATATCGATCTACCCAACATCACAATAGACAAGACAGAGGCTGTTAAAAATCCTGTGAGGAAAAAGGTCAAGGGAAACCCTATTGTCGATGGCAAAGGTAAAAAGAATGCTCGAATTATATCGAGACTGGCTAGAAACAAACCTAAACCTAATGCTAAGCATAAGCCCATAGTCTTCAGTGAAGACTCAGACTCTGACATCGAATGCTTCCTAGCTAGTGAGTACCATTAATCTCAAGGTTTGTGCTCCAAGCCACCCTATGATTTCATTTCTAATTTTCCCACGTGCCTAAGGAACAATCCTAGTTACCCAGGGATCAAGCTACCTAACGAAACCCTCGATGATTCTCCAAAACCCTTGACTGTTAGGCAGTCGTCATGCAGCCAGTGTGATGTGTGGTTGGAACGATACTATAAAGATGTTCCCTTACTTAAATTGAAAATCAAAGCGTTGGAAAACCAAGTTACAGTGTTGATTAGTGAAAGGGACAAGCTTCGAGCTAATGATAAGAAGTAGAAAACCACTGGTTCCATCGTTTTTAGGAATGTCGAATCGGCTATAGCCGTCATCAATTCGAAAATGTTATGACCAAGTTATCTGCTCATCATCCAGGTATGATTTTGATATCAATTTCGTTTTATCAATTGCTTGGATTAATATAGTGAATGGGTTTCTGAGTTTTGATAAGTCTGTTTATTATTCAAAATGACTTTGACATGGTTTGATTATCAAATCGAATATGGTTATGATTTTGTTATACGATTTGATCATGCCCAGTTTAGCAATTGATTGGTTTTCGCTGGGTTTGATTCGTTTGTCTGTTGGTTAGAGTTAACGAAATCAATGGTGTTTTCTTTCGATTGGATTCGTTTGTATCCAACCTGAACATAAGTTTTTATGCTAAAATTAGAACACGATTCTGTTTTGATTTAATATGATGTAGCCTATTAAAAACGACTCTGTTCTGTCAACATTTTCGTTTGGATTTGGATTATATCTGACCTTTGCTAAATATCTCTGCGCCTGAATCATGGAATTGTTTTGATTCACAACGACTATGTTAAACTCAAACTGTTCGATTCGCTCTTGTTTTGATTGGGTTGTTGCGTATCTTCAGTTAGCACGATTGTTTTTATGAGTTGGATTCGTATCTAAAATAGACTTGATGCTGCTCTATTTGATTTTAATTTTCAAAACGACTTTGTTAACTTAGATCGATATATGTTATCTCTGTTGAATTCGTATGAGAAAATTTGGTTATAGTTCGTTTTGAAATGAACGATTTCGTTCAATGTCAATCGATTTTGTTTGCCCCAATTAGCAATAACAATTGATTGGACAACTCTTACAGATCCTGTTATCAATTGATTGATTTCATTATGATTTCGGTTGTGATAATTTACACACCAGTTTTGATTTGATTCGCTAATGACATGGATCGTTCATTTATGTTAATACAGTTATATCAATTTGAAAATGATCTTGTTGTTTTTGTATGGATTCGATCGTGTTTCCTGTTGATGAGGCAGCATAAACGATTTCCTATGATTTGTTTAACTGTATCGATTTCAATTTGATATGAAACGATTTCATTACTGTTCGATACGATTTTGTATACCTGAATTGGTAACGAATTAAACATAGTATAGATATCTAGTTTATCGTTTGATTTAGTTTGTTCAAATTGCATACAAGTGTCGATTTGAATAAGGATTTTAGCAATCAAATATCTTTTGATAGTTTAAATGTATTTTCAAAGATTTGAATTGATTTTGATGCTGATTCTGTGTCTGATTTAGACTAGCTATAGAATCGCAAGATTCTGTAGCTAGTCTATAGAATTAGATTTTTATCATTTTCATTAACAAAATATCCTCCTAACTTGTCCATTTTTTACCTCTTTCAGGTACATCCGAATTGCATTGGACATGCTATGGTAGTCTAGGGGATATTTGTTTGATATAGTTTTTATTTTAGGTTGTTAGTTTAGTCAAACTTGGGATATTTTCCCATATTTATGTAAACAGTTTTGATAACTTCCACAAGGATGTTTTACCCTGTGGAAGGTCTTTAAATACTTATTATTTTTTGTAATAAGGAGCATCCTCACTTGTGGGAGAACCAGGCTATGGATTTCTAATACAAACTGAGACAAGAGTTGATGTTATTGCTACAACTTTCGCTTTCAATATATCAATCTTTTGTTTCATGTTTTATGCATGTCAGTTTGTAGTTGATTATAGACTACTTTAGCTATCATAATCTATTGCAGGATGATATGATTTGATTAATGTGCTATCCATAATCTGATCTCTTTCATTATTTTTAAAAGTACAACAATTACTTTGTTTCAGTTAATGAATCACAGATTTCTCTTCTTCGTTAACTGAATCATTACGTATAGATCTTTGCATACAGGTTTATCTAACTGTGAAGATTTATAAATCATTTGGTTGCTGTAATTTTTATGTCTTGTTTGTCCTGTAATCATATTTGAAGAGCACTGTAACTTTTGTTTACGAGAAGCTCCTGGATAATTCGGTGTGGGTTTCCTCCCTCCGATCAGCTAAGAAAATCATTACATGCAGGACAAATCTGGAGCGTTTCTCCAAGTCAGTTTGTTATTTATTTGTTGGTTAATTTGTTAGTATAATTAAGTAGTTTAGTTAGATATATGTGTAGTTTAGATTTGTAGTTAGAGTTAGTAATTTAGTTGTTTAGTTTAGTTAGTTTTTGTTTTATTTTTTTCATAAAATTATAAAATCAAAAAAAAAAAATATCTCTTACTATCTTAAGACATAATACAAATGAGTTTTTTAGGTTTTCATTCAAATCTGTAAATTGTAAATATTGTACATTTTGTGAATAAGATATATTTTAGTTAGTAGTTAGATATTTAATTTTTTAGAGTTAGTATAGTATTAGATAGTAGATTGTATATAGAATAGTTAGATTTGTTTTAGTTTGTTTTAATAGTTATTTTTAGTTAGATTAGTTAGTTTAGAGTAGTTTTCTTTTTGTTTTCTTAGGACCTTAGATCGGCTAATGGAGCTGCTAAACCCATCAGGGTGGTTCATCCCAAACGGCTTGGGTTATTAGACAACCCCGGACCGGTTCCACTCTCCCAGTTGACGGATGTTCAATTTCGCCCATCAACAAGAGGTCAACCTCCTTGATAAAAACATACATGTTCAATATCGACAACTTAACATGACCATAGATCACCTATCTACCTCCATCATTGGATTTTCTCTTAACATTGAGGAAGCATGATGTCATCTAAGTCATAGATTTGATATTGATAGTTCAAATAAGGATTGTTTGTAGCAATCTTGACTTTGTGGTTCACTGGAAAGGCTCTCCATCAAAATGCAATATGGACCATTAAATGATTTGTGTAGAGACAAGATCAACTGTTCATGATATTTTGCAATATTGGTTTCCCCAAAATGGTTTTTCCCCATAATAACTTGTGCGTAAAAGATCTTATCAAGGTGAATTTACTATGGGTTGTTTTGGGTGTTTGAGTTTCTTTGTTTTCTTATGGAACACCAACTATTAATCACTTGAATATGTGGAAGGACCACTCAGGTTACCTTTTACTATGGAGATATATGGATATTTCTCCTTTGACCATTACATTTGAAGGACATCCATAAAATATTTTGGATGAAGACTTCACTTGCAAATTTAATTATGATACACCAAGCTCTTTCGAAAGAAAAAAAACTTTACACAATGGAATATCATAGCTTGAAATCAAGTGTACATTCCCAACATAATTTACCAACCACCTCAATATAGTGAAATTAATAGAAATTCCATGAAATCAAGTTGATAAAAGAAATATTAGAGATTGAAGGCTTTCCAACACAAAATATTAAGTAAGACCATTTGAAGCTACAATATTGCTAATGTCTTAGTGATGATTTAATGTAGTTACATAGGAATATCATCTTTAAATCTTCAAAGGTTTCGATATTGTCGTCTTTTTATATTAGTGCTAAAAAAGTAGGATGAAATGATCCTAATACCTTTTGAGTTGTCCTTGCCTCTTTAATGACCCAACATAAATATCGTCTTTTTCAGATCAGAGTATAACTCCACAGGAGCAAAAAAAAATGTTTGATCCTGCTAGCACCATTATTTGAGACCTATCCCATTGGATTCCTCTCTTCTCTTTTAACTGATTATAGTGGTACCAATACTAGTAACTCATTTCTGTGCGGTCCCATTTTTCCCTTGTCCCATCCCCATGGCCCACAATCACATCCAATATTCGGAACAACGTCTCACCACCTTGGCCAAAGATCATGACCAAACCTGGAGTGATATCTCTTACATCATGTCCAATATTGGTAACATAAAATCCTGTCTTACTCCACTCGAAACACTTCCCACAACCATCACTTAATTGACTTCCTTATGTCATCAATGTTAGGACACATTGAACAATGTGACCACCTTGTTTAAGCCCACCCCATATCCTTCCTCTTATTTCACACATTATAACCCTGATGGTACTGAATCCTCCTAGTACACGTCTTTTCCTCTCCACGACATTCAACGGGACCTATGTCCCCCTCACATGGAGGTGAACAAATTTGATGGCTCATATCCCACAAATAGGGTAACTCAAATGGAAAATTATTTCTCTTTGTAAAAAATTATTGATGGGTTGGCCAAACTAAGGTATGGTGTTCCCCATCTAGATCTAGAATGTTGGCAATGGTGGTAATGGATAAAAATTTCCCGCCGAGAGTATCTTGCTTGGACACAATTTATTGAATAAATTTATGGATGCTTGATGCTCACACCCTCCATTTAGGCCATTTGACAAAGTTGAAACAATATGGCACAGTGGAATACTTTATAGTTTCTTTTTAGCGATTTTCTTTCCACACAAAGGGCATGTCTGATGCTTTTTTCTGAGAATGTTTTATCAGTGGCCTCAAGCATGAGATATGTTCCCATGTCCTCATGGATCGGCCTCAAAGTTGGGTGGAAGATACTAAAAGAGATAAGGAAGAACAACAAGTTGTCTCTTCTCAAACAAGAAAACCCTCTTTTATTCCCTACCCTAAACCAGTCACTCGCACTGGTCCTTCCACTCCCCTAAAGATCCATAAATTTACCAGGGTAGAAATGGATCAATGCCAAGTCAAGGGCCTTTGTTATAATTGTGATGACAAATATTTTGTTGGGAGCAAGTGTAAGGAACAAAATATTTTTATGGCCATTTCTATGGATGTTGCTGAAGAATATGTTGAGGCTCCCCCTATGGTGGATTCCCCTGAACCCACTAAAATGAGTTGACCTTATGAGCCTCGAGAAGTTGAATCGATCATTTTCCTGAATGCTCTCATTGTATTCTCTTCTCCCGAAACCCTCAAGATAATTGGTTACATTAAGCATTAGAAGGTCATCATCCTTATTGATAGTGGAAGCACCCATCATTTAATTCATTGCCACATTTCCCAAGAAACTAATTGATATATCTATCGAGTCAATAATGTTCAAATGATGATTGCCAATGGAGAGTCCATGAAATGTGGAGGGCATTTTGAAAATGTGTGTCTCCAAATTGGTCACTACCATATGAAATCTCATATGTTTTCTATAGAAATGTGTGATTGTGACATTGTTTTGGGACTTCAATGGCTCTGGACTCTAGGTCCAATTCTCATGCATTTTAAGTTATTAAACATGCAATTCAACCAAGAGGGAAACCATTATAACTTCCAAGGCATCACAACAGGTTCCACTGATATCATCATATCCCATCGAATGGAAAAGATCATTAAAAGAGGTCATTCCGACATTATTTCACAACTCCATTCCATTTAGTCCATTGAGACACCCTCTATGCCTCTGGACCTCCAATACATCCTCTCCAAACAACAAGTTGTTTTTTCCACTCATCAATGAATCCTTCCTTATCATGGTGTTCATAATAATTTCATTCCCCTTGTTTCGAGTAGCCCTCCTCCCAACGTTCGTCCCTATCGTCATCCATTTTCCAATAAAAATGAAATTGAGAAAATTGTTCAAGAATTGCTCACCGAAAGTGTTATTAGTCCTATTACGAGCCCTTGCTCATCTCCTATGGTCATGGTACTTACGAAATAAGGATCTTGGAACATGTGTCCTAAATTTCACTCCCCAACAAACTCACCATCAAACACAAATTTCTCATTCCTTTCATTGATGATCTCTTGGATGAATTGAGTGACGCCCAGTTATTTACTAAACTTGATTTTCGTTCAAGATACCACCAGATCCATATGAAAGAGGAAAACATTCCTAAGATTTCATTTTGATCTCATGAAGACCACTATGATTTTTTGTTCATGCCCTTTGGCTTGTGTAATGCTCCCTCCACTTTTCAAAGCCTCATGAATCATGTCTTCCATCCTTTTCTTTGTTATTTTGTGTTTTTCGTACGCCTATTTTTGAGGTATGATCTATTTTTGGTGTGAAGAAACCAATTTTGAAGAAGAACAAATGGTAGGAAAAACAACACGTGCAAGGGAAAGCCACATGCAAAGGAGGAAAGCATGCAAGGCGCACAGGCAGGGAAACCTAACCATGTTAGGGTTAGGGTTTTGGTAAGATATTGTAATAGCTAATAAGCCAAAATAATAGTATAAATAACAATGTAGGAGGTCTCGGTGGGGTTGTTCCAAATTTTAAGAGGTTGTTGTGTTTTGGGGATTGTTGACATGATTCCAAAATAGTTCTGATACCTTTTTGTAAGTTGTTTAGATGTACACAAGTCAAGTAGTTAGATATTGAGGGTTATATCACAGGTGAAGGAGATTGGTATGATCAAAGCTATTGTGAAAGAAACGCCATATTTTGCAACAAACATAATAAAATATACTAAGAAGTCAGATGTTTGTGGACGTATCCCAAGAGGGGTTGAATCATCGTAAAAATTGTGTTATTTGTGTTGTTATTGGATATTTATCTTCTATCAGTAGTTAGATTATGAATGGATTAATGAATGATTCAGTTAGATCTATTAGAATGCATGCATAGGATTAATAGATGAATGGATCTTAGGAATAATAGAAAGAATAATGTGATCAAGTCCTGAAGAAGATCAACTATAAATTGAGATCCCCACTCATTCCTAAACTCCAAGCACTTGAGCATTGCAGTCACCCATAGAACTATCTCGGGTGAGACATGCACAGTGCACTCTCTGTACTATGTTTCATTCTTTTTTATGAGGAGGTCCAATAGTTTTAGAGGGTTGTTTTGGAAATTTGTTCAAATCTGAACCTCAGTCATCCCAAGAAGTAGATAGAGATACTAATAAGAAACAAATTGTTTTTTTTCAGCTGGAACTGCATGGGATTGCGTGGACATGATCCATAGAAGAAGCATGCGGAAAATGAAGGTACAAAAAGGAATGTCCACACCATCGAATCCAATGAAGGCGAAGATCGAAAGATGTTTGAAAACAACGAAACACGAGTTTGCATAGAAAGATAAGAGAAAACCTAAGTTAACATCGCGCAAATACATGGATGAATACATGTTTAACGACTTACACGAGGTATTTTTCTGTGATTTTTCACATTTGTTATAGTAGTTCCTATTAAGAATAAAGACAACCACCCAACAAATCAGTTCAAACAATTGGAGTGGAATCTTGTGGAGATCGCGCAGTTACAACAAGTTAACAACAATTTCACGGGTGCAATAGATTTTTGGTTAGACAGTATTGTTGTAGGGATTATCACCAAATTTTCAATAGAAACTGTGAATTCTTATAATGCAACAAATTAAGAGTTTCAAAAAGGACCCAGAGGTAGGTATATCATATCATTCTACAATTCAATCAAGATTTTATTGTATAAAAACAATGTGATGACTATGGAATTAGACAACTAAACTTCCCTGTGTGCATGGGGGAAGGGGAGAAGGGGGGATTTAGACAACTAAACTCCATTCATTCTTGCATATACCTTTTCCCCTTGGCCTTCTTAAATTCTTCTCTTTTTCCTGGTCTTCTTCCTTTAGTATGGAGGCAATACCTTCCCTTGCCTTTTATGTGTCATCCCTGGCTCGTCCGACTACTCCCTCCTTCTATAATGATCACCTTGTTGTCCTATATTTTCCTTGTGAAATGTGTGGTGGTGTATAGTTACACATAGGAACTCTTGTTTTAAGGATGTGCACTTGTCATCCAAGATGATAAATTAGGAAAGTTTTATTGTGGCAACCACAATCCAAATTGGGATTGTGGGTCTTCTCTAGAGCACAAGTGTAATTCATCTTATGACCATTTTTATAGAAAGAGATAAGGATTCACTGGAGACGTGAATTGTAGGAGGACAAACATATTGCTATGAAAAATTTCATGAATTCCGTCCATATTCATTTCAACAAACTTCCTATTCATATCCAAACCACTATGGAACTACTTATGGAGAAGAAACAGAGTCACAAACATGACAAGGTAGCTAGAATAATCTTTGAAGTGGAAGAGCTCCATCCCCAACCTCCTTCTCCTTATTTCTTGAGGTCTACATCAACAAATTTGGAGGTTGCATGAGCCCCTGCTCCTCCAAGACTGGTTCTAGACCTGTACTCAACTCCAGTACCTCCTGAAGAAGATCAAGAATAAAAATACCCTCCAAACATGGATTCCTCTGATGCTATGCTTCAATATTCTAATTCTAGCATCTTTTTATAGGAAATATAAATGAAGTAGTTGTATCTCATTTTTTGTAATGAATAATATAGAAAGACCTATTGCTAGCATAGTTAATTCACACCTTGATTTCGATAGTATCACGCAATATGATTATTTCCATTGTAATTGTAATCCTCCTGTCTATAAGTCTTCTTGCATATTTTTTGAATAAAAAATTTCTCCCAACTTTATTTAAAATAAATAAAAAAAGAAACCTTAAAAAATAAATAATTAAGGTTTATTATGATGGATTATAAATATGAATGTCCATAATCTTATGGAAAGCTAAGTTCACCTAAAGATAAGAAATAAAGAAACAACCCATAAGTAAGGTTAGCCAAAGATAAGAATAACTAAGGTCATCCAAAGATAAGAAAGAAACATCTAATTAAATACCATAATAAGGGATTAAAAAGACAAACAAAAGAAAAGGATAAAAAGTGAAATGAGAAAGAAAGAAACAACCCATAACTAATTAATGCCATAATAAAGGATAAAAAAATGGCAAACACAAGAAACAAAAAAAAAAAATGAAATGAATAAAAAAATGAAATGAGAAAGAAAGAAACAACCCATAACTAATTAAAGACCATAATAAGGAATTAAAAAAGGCAAATAGAAGAAAATGATAAAAAATGAAATGAGGACAAAAGTTTCTTATCCAAATATAACTGTCATGCCCAAAATCTGACTAACATGCCCAAATAAAGAGAAAGGGAATTGACAATAGAGATCAAAGAATTTTGAAAAGTTAAGGTCAACCAAAAATAAGAAAGAAAGAAACAACTCATAACTAATTAAAAACCATAATAAGACATTAAAAAAAAGGTAAACATAATAAAAAGATAAAAAATGAAATCATGAAAACAGTTTCTTATCGAAATCAGACTAACATACCCAAATAGAGAGAAAGAGATTTGACAATAGAGATAAAAGAATTTGATAACAATTTTTTTTTAAAATAATATAAATCTTCATAAAACATTAAATTATTATACATTTTAATCATTATAAATTATTATGCCCACTACCACTTATTATTTGGATTTTAATAATTATTGTAATGTTAATATAAGTAAATTTAAAATAAGATAAAAAAAATGAATATGAAAAAGTAAATTTAAAATATTTTAATAATAAAATACATTAACATTGTAATAAACAAATTTGAAATATTTTGATATTAAAATTAATATTATCCAAAACATGAATACAAGAGAATATCAAACTAAAAATTAAAAATATTAATATTACTATTAATAGTAAATAATAAGAAATAAGAATGATAGAGAAGAATGAAATATTTTTAAAAGTTTAAGGAAGAAAATAACCTAAAAAATATTAATAGAAACTAGAAATATATAAGAAAAATCAAATTAAAAATAAAATAACTAAACTCATAAGAAATATATATAAAAAAGAAAGAAAAAGGATAAAGATTAAAATAACTAAGAAAATAAAAGGGAAATAGTTTAGAAAAATTCCAAAAGCAAAATAACACCAAGCTCATAGCAAGAAAAAAAAAGAGAGACATGAAGAGGAGATAAGAAAAGGGAATTAGCGAGAGTTATTGTTATTATTAATAACCTTTATGAAGTTGCTAGCTTTATGAAGAATTATAAACATTAGAATGTTGTCCTTAAATATCTTCCTAACTAGGGAACAATGCAAGGTATTCACTTAAGGTTTATTTACCTTTTTATTTAAGTTTTCTATTATGAAAGAATCTAGTAGAAAAATTGGAAATATTGGGTTTTAAAACTAGTGAAACTAAAATGTTTTGTTTAATTTTTTTTTTATCATAGATAAGCATGCAAATTCCTTAAATTTTTAGGCACCATTTTATTGTCTAATAGACATGAATTAATAAAGATGAAAATGTCAAAAGAGCTCATAAATATCATATAGCCGTTGAAACTAAAGATATCATATTGTCAAATGAGTATCAAAGAGGTGTGACACTCTTTACTACACTTCTAAGTGAGAAAAAATGAATTGGGATTTAACAAAATGAATATAGAAGTTTAGAGGTAACAATTAAATTTAAAAAGTCCTTGAGGTGTAGAACAGTCGGTGACGGAGTGTGTTGTTAAGCCACTCCGTGATGTTAAAGTCACCGGTTCGAAACCTGCGGGGACAAAAAATCCAACCATGTTAAGGGTTGGTGTGGCTCAGGCCGGGTGCGATCCCCGGGTGATTTTGACGGCTTAGATGCCCCTGAGTCGCGGTTTCTCAAGCCACAGGTTAATCGCGTAGCCAACAGGTCCCGCACAAATTAACAAACAAAAAAAAAACAATTAAATTTAAAACGACATTTTATATTCCAAAATATAAAGTATCCTTGATAAAGAGTAGCAAGGTAATAAATATGACATACCACACTAAATTATTTCAAGAAACATTTACACTTTAATTTATTTTGTGTAAATTGATGCAAACATAGAACTATAGTTAATATTTTGAATATGAAATATTGTTCCAAGATTTACATTGTAGCTTAAGTTGTGTACAAATATTTTCAATACATGCTTAGTTCTCCTATCAACCTACACCACTAGAAGAGTTTGGTATTTGCACATAGAAATGTGGATCCTTTATATTGTCTTTATTTCTTCCTATTATAATCATCCATCTTCAATTGGTTCTTGATTTTGGTAACTACTTTACTAAAACAAAATCGTTAAGGTTAAGGTAAGAACGATAATTACCTCATCTTTACCAAGGAATATAGGAGGAACACATCCCATTCCCAAATTCTTCAACCAACCTTGAATTCTGCGAAAATTGAGACTCTTATATGATGGATATGGTTGTTGGGACTTGAATTGTGGTAGTTGAACTTCAACCAGCTTTGAATCCATAATTGTTTATTAGAGTTCTATTAGTTGATGGTAATTAAAAATAACTTATCACCCATAGATCCTTTAGTAACATAAATAATTCCTTAATAAATTATTTATTTGTCATTTACCAAGTGTCCTTTTATCATTTGTCTTTGGTTATGGAAAATGAGATTTATTGCTTCTATGGAACCCATGAAAACCAACTTAGTATTTAATTTAAACAATTTGCAAAGTATATAGATGTGGTTTTAGAAACCATCTATCAAACTCCATAATTCAAAAGTCTGGGTAGCTTATTGTGGTGGTTTTGAATTTTAGAGGTCTACCAACTTGATAAAAATATACATGTTCAATATCCAGAACTTATCGGGACCATAGATCACTTATATACCTCCATATCTAGATTTTCTTTTAACATTGAGGAAGCACGATGTAATCTATGTCATAGATTTGATCTTGATAGTTCAAATCAAGATTATTTGTGGCAGTATGCAATTTGTAGTTCCCTCGAAAGTCTCTCCATCACAATGCAATATGGACCATTAATTGATTTGTGCAGAGACAAGATTAAATATTCATGATATTTTGCAATCTTTGTTTCTCCAAAAAGGTTTTTCCCCATAATAACTTGTGCGTTGTAGATATTATCATGGTAGATGTCATCTGGGTGATTTTGGGCGTTTGAGTTTCCTTGTTTCCTTATGGAACACCAACTATTGATCACTTGAATATGTGGAAGGACCAATCAGGCTACCTTTTACTATGGAGATATATGGATATTTATCCTTTGACCATTACATTTGAAGGACATCCATAAAATATTTGAAATGAACACTTCACTTGCAAATTTAATTATGATACACCAAGCTATTTCGAAAGAAAAAATAACTTTACACAATGGAATATCATAGCTTTAAATCAGGTGTAGATTCCCAATGTAATTGATCGACCACCTCAATATAGTGAAATTAACAGAACTTCCATGAAACCAAGTTTAAAAAATAAAGATTAGAGATTGAAGGCTTGGAAACACAAAATATTAAGCAAGACCATTTGAAGCTACAATAATCCTAATGTATTAGCGATGATTTAATGTAGTTACATAAGAATATCATCTTGAAATATTCAAAGGTTTCTAGCTTGTCGCTTTTTTGTATTAATGTTAAGTAAGTGGAATGAAATACTCCTAATACCTTTCCACTCGTCCTTGCCCCTTTAATAACCCAACTTAAATATTCTTCCAAAATATCATAGAAATAAATGAACAACTTTACTCACCAACCATTTAGGGGTGGACTTTTCTCCTTCTTAAAATATGATAGGATTTATTTTAATTCCTCCTTTGAGACTTCTTCCATCAATAATTGATTTGCTTCGTCTATCATAGATATGGGGAAAAAAGTAGTTAACTTTTGGATTTAAGCAATGTTGTTCTTGTGTGGCTCTTTATATACGTACCTTGTAAGTAAGAGACCCTTATTTCAAGAATCACATTAAATGTCCTGACATTAATTACATATGAATTTTTCATTTCCCAAATTTTATTTGATTCTCTTTGGTTCTCAAATACCATAAATCTACTAAGTCTCATTGATACCCCAAGATCACTTGATCTATTAGTCATCTATGTGTGCACACATTTTATAGGTTCAACATCTACAAACCCTACTTCTTCTATCTTATATTTGAAAAAAATTCCATTCTAGCGAACCTTGCATTCTTCTCCCCTACCCTCCTGCCTACCCTACCCTCACACACCCACCTACCCTGCCCCCACACACCTTGGGAAACCAAAACTTGCAATCCAATATTATTAATTTCTTTATACTTTGTAATGACAGCCTTTATCAACCCCAACAACCTTCACACTTTGTAACAAGAATACATATTTATCCACTTTTCCCACAAGGTATTCATTCACAAGTAGATGTACTTTCGTTTGAAACTAGATTGATTCACCCCATTACTAATACCTTTCTCAACGAAAATACAAACTTGTTTGTCATTGCAAGGGCCTTTCTTTAGACACCGTTAGTGTAATCAAGAAGTTGATCACCGTAGGCCTCCATCGTAGCCTCCCATATCCTAATTACGACTAGAGCTCCATTGCATTTCATTGTTGGAAACCCTATATATAAGCCCCTATGTTGAATTTCATTGGAGTAAGGGCTCTAGCGATTTGATAGCGATCAAAAGGTTTTATTCTTTGCACCGGCAATGAGGGCCAAGGTTAGTCTTCGTTTCAATTCTACGGACTATTGCTTATAATTAGAATTAGGAAAACCAAAAAAAACGTGATACTGCACTCACAATCTATATTTTTGAATGAGCATTGATTACATAATTATATAGAAAACAACTCTACTTAATCGGTTACAACAAACCATAGATAACTAGGATCTACATTAAGTGAATTAGAGTTCAACTATGCTACTAACTCTTGCAATTGACTCTTGTAAGTTACACTTGTTCCATTATTTCCAAATCTCCCCCTTAATGGAGAATGGACTGACTTCTACACCTAACATCTCCCTAAACATCTCAAACTTAATCTTTCCAAAATGCTTAGTGAAAATATCAACAGCATTTTCACAAGTATTACAATACATAAGAGTTATTTCATTTGACTACAATTTTTCTCTAACAAAATGAAATTGAGCATCAACATGCTTTGTTCTTGCATGAAAAATCGGATTATTTGCCAGCTTGATTGAACTTTGATTATCACATTTGATCATCGTAGGTTCCTTTTGTTCTTCCCCAACATCTCGAAGAAGTCTTCTCAACCAAACAACTTCACAAGTTGCTGCACACAAGGATTTATGTTCTGATTCAGTAGAAGACAAAGATACAGTAGGTTGCTTTTTACTGCTCCATGAAACAACCCCAGATCCAATGCCAAACGCATATCCAGTGGTTGATCTTCGATTCATCGGATTGCTAGCCCAATTAGAATCTAAGTAACATGTCAACTCAACATTAGATCCATTAGTATATTTAATACCATAATCAAGTGTTCATTTTAGATACCTGAGTACTACCTTTGTTGCATTCCAATGCATTTCTAGAGGTTTCTCCATAAAATGACTTAACACACTCACAAAGTATGCAATATCAGATCTGGTTGTGGTGAGATAATTCAAACCACCCACCATTTGTCTATACATAGTGCCATTCACCTCCTTCGAACCATCATCACAAGAAAGTTTCACATTCTACTGCATGGGAACAATAGAAGATTTAAACTGATCCATTTTAAATCTCTTAAGTACTTCTCTGACATACTTTCTCTGAAAAACAAAATTTTGGCCTGCATTTCTCCAAACTTCAAGACCTAGGCAGTAATGTAACTCACCAAGCACTTTCATTTCAAAAACTTGTGACAAATGCTCCATGATTTCATCAATTAATTTCTCGACATTTCCTGTAATTATCAAATCATAAACATATAAGGAAATAAATACTATATACCCATGTTCATCAAATTTGGTATACATATTTGGATCACTCTTGCTCCTCATAAAACCCTGTTGAAGAAAGAAAGAGTCAATCTTCTCATACCATGACCTAGGTGCATGTTTTAGTCCATACAATGCTTTCTTTAACTTACACACTAAGTGTTCTTGCCCTTCTTCGACAAACCCTTCAGGTTGAGTAAGGTAAAACTTCTCTTTTAACTCACCATTCAAAAATGTAGATTTAACATCTAATTGGTGTAGCTTTCAATGATACTTTGTAGCTAAAGAAATTAACAATCTGATAATATTCAATTTAGCTACTTGTGCAAATGTTTCAGCATAATCAATACCTCATGTTTGTGAATACCCCTTTGCAACCAATCTAGCCTTATATTTGTCTATACTACCATCTGATTTAAACTTGGCTTTGTATATCCATTTGCATCCAATGAGATTTTTATGTTTAGACAATTTAGTCAATTCTCAAGTATTTTTTTTCATTATAGATTCATATTCTTCGTCCATTGCATTTCACCATTCATCATGTTCATTTTCTTCATCAAAACTCATGGGTTCTATGAAATTTGAAATGCTACTCATTAGGGCATAGTCGCTATACCTCTCAGGGAGTCGAACCTGTCATGAAGATCTTCTCAACTGATTATCTTCCTCCCCACTTTGTGAAGATATGTCTTTGCCTCTTGGTGAACTGTGACTGCTTGAAGTGTCAATATCACTGATTCCTTCTTGGTGTTTCTACCTTTGTCGTTGCAGTTGTGGCTTCTTCCGTGGTGGTTGCTGCTGTGAAAGGAGTAATATTATCAAGACACCTTGTTGGAATTCTATTCTTTAAATAAACTGCAGTATTTATGGCTTCAACCCAAAAGGTATTTGAGTGATTCTTACCTTTCATCATACTGCGTGCACACTCTACCATAGTTCTATTTTTCCTTTCAGCGACTCCGTTCTTCTGTGGAGTGTGAGGTACTATAAACTGTTGTACTATTCCATGATGTTTTCAATATTTGATGAAGTCCCCTGATTTATACTCTCCCCCTTGATCTGAACGAAGGATTTTGATGGATTTTCCTGTCTTCTTTTCCACCATGGTTTTGAATTCTTTAAAGTAATCGAAAACATCATTTTTTCTTCTAAGGAAGTAAAACCATGTGTATTTCGTGCAATCATCAATATATAACAGAAAGTAAAATGCACCTCCTAAAGACCTAGTCTCCATGGGCCTGCAAACATCAGTATGCAAAAGATCTAAACCATCTCTCTTTTTCCTATCATGATTAGAGGGGAATTCATTTCTATGCATATTTCCTAATGCACATCCATCACAAGAAAAATTATCATTCTTTAACATGGGAAGTCCTTCAACCATATTCTTTTTCTGTAATAGCAATAAATCATGATGATTGATATGGCCATACATTTGATGCCAAAGAATCTCTGTTGGCATAGTTGCAGAAGTCAACGCGTGATGTGCTTTGCTAATAACATCAAGTTTGTATAGGCCCCCTGCTCTGACTTGTGTTGCAACAGTTTTGAATTGGTCCAGCAGATCCTTCACTATGCAATAATTCTTGAAGAATTCAACCTTCAAGTTATGATCTGTAATGGTGGACACAAAGATCAATTTTTTCTTTATCACTGGCACATAAACAACATTGCGAATGTGACGAATAGTACCATTCGATAATGTCACAGGAATGTCTCTGTATCTCTTGATCTGATGAACGCGGTCATCTCCAAGATATATGCTCGCTCCATTTTGTGTTTCTTTAAAATTAGTGTACCACATCTTATTGCATGTCATATGTAATGATGCTCTGGAATCCACAAACTAGGCATCAGAATCATTCGTTTCAGTAGATAAAGAAACGTTAGGTACAAACAACCTAAGATCTCGTGAATCAAAATTTGGGGGTTCATCAATATCATCACTAGTAATGGATAATCTGAGATCATGATTTGAATATTTTTATGCATAATGCCCTGAAAGTGTTCTAGGTTTATTCCTAGCTTCATCACTCTTCTTCTTATGACAGTCTTTAATATGATGTCTAGGTCGACCACAATAAAAACAACTCTTTGACTCATTCCTGTTAGATTTCATACCTTGATTCATCCTTGGAGATTGTCTTCTCTGCAATGAATTGCCTCCTCTGCCTCTTTCTCCTGATCTCCCTCTTTCGGATCTCTTATTTGACCACAATGCCAAATCTTTATTCTGAGGCTTCAGATTCCCGCACCTCTCTTCCTCTTACAGCAAAATACTTGTCAATTTTTCAAAAGTAGGAGGTTTCTCCCTTACTGCAAGACTTGTTATGAACATCTGATAATCTTCTAGCATACCAATTAAGGTAATAGTGACAAGATCAGTGCTGAAAATTGTTTCCCCTATATTTTCTAACTTGTCTTTCACCTCTTTAATATGACCCAAAAATGAACTAACAGATTCATTTCCATCCATCTTAATGCCTAGCAATTAAGTTTTCAGGGACAAAAAATGATTTGTGTTGCTAGTTTCATAGAAGGCTTTAAGTGTTGTCCATGTTTCAACAGAAGTATTAGCTTCTCTAATATGTAGAATTATGTTATCTTTAACAGACATACGTAACAGTGCCTTTGAGTTGTTTTCGTGTTTATCCCAGTCTTGGATCTATGGTGTTGTCGTACCGGCAGCCGCATCAAGTTTCACTCCAGTTCCCTTCACAATGGTCGAGATACCATAGAATTCCATGAGTGTTTGCATCTTGAATTTTCAGTTAATGAAATTTGATCCATTTAACTTGTTGGATTCATTGAGGTAGGTCTCCGCTAGAGGATTCTCCATCTCTGTAAGTGTCTGTGCATTCAATAAGACAATAGATCCTTGTATCACCAAACACACTTCAATTTTAAACTTTTGTCAAGTGTTGAGTAATCCATCCCTCTGCCTTCGAATCCACCAATCCAACACTATCTTAAATCTTAGCTTTCTTAAGAGAAAACCTAAAAAAAAAAAAATCCTTAACACCATTTCATGCATAAAAAACTCATGCTTATTTATAAAAAAAAAAGTCTCTCATATAAAAACTCACATGTAAAAACCTCTCATATAAAAAAATCTCACACTCATGTATAAAGAGCTCACATATTAAAAAACTCTCATATAAAAAATCTCTCACTCATGTATAAGCTCACATATAAAATACTCATACTTGATGAGGGTAGAGTGCTCCTAAAAAAGCCTCACTCAAACCTCAACCACTTAAGATCTCCTTTATATTTCAACTCATGCAAATCGTGAATTGATGAGGCTCTTTCAAACAAAACTTATGCTTGCTACCCAAAAAAAAATCTCAGGCTTCAAACTCAACCTTCAATGGCGCGAGACTCGGATCTCACCAAATCTCAAGATGAAGAAAAATTCACACTTTAATTTTGATTGACGATCCTTTTCTGAGAATTGTTGACCTCTTCCACGAGGATCTGAGTCTCTCACTGCACGCGCGTACCTTTGATTGGGTCTCACTCGGGCACCCACGACTCGACCTTTCCACAGCTCACTACACGTGAGTTTCCCAAACTTGAAGGGGCTCTCTTCGCACAAACTCACGATTCCCAAAACCAAACGGTCAGCGCTCGTCAATCTGGAGAAGGGTAGTGCTAGCGCTCTATCAATACGGCAGGGGGGCGTTGGGCGAAATCCATAGTCCTCTCTGCATGTGGAAGGGGGAGCGTTGACGAAATATCGCACTTAACTGCATACAACGGGAGCGCGAGGAAGTGTGAGGGCGTTAGCGCTCCTCTAACACTGTATAGGGGGTGCTGGTGATTTTTTAAAATCAGTTTGATATCTTTCACTTTGGATTTCGCCTCAGAGAACTGGATTTTTCGGATCTCTAATTCATTCTGATACTAACTTAGAATTAGGAAAACCAACACGCAGATGAGACTATGATCACAATCTAAAGACTGATTACATTATTATATATGAGATTATTCTACTTAGTCAGTTACAACAAACCACACATAACTAGGATCTACATTAAGTGAAGTAGAGTTCAACTATGCTACTAACTCTTGCAGCTGACTCTTGTAAGTAACACTTGCTCCATTATTTCCAAATCTTATATCAGCTAGTCTTTTGCTTGGGTTTGTTTTTATGCTATAATTAATTCAAATGGAAGAGTTTTCTTTGGAACAGCCAAATACTAGGATTCTTTTTCCTTTTACAAATTTATGGTTTTGGTTTTGTTTTCCTACTCTATCATCTCGCTGTCGAGGAAAAAGAATTTTGTAAAAACGAAATTGTCTTTTCAGTCTTTTTCCATGCAGAGAGATTTTCACTCCCACGATTGAGACTGATCCAATGTTACGTTTGCATTTAGACTCTTCTGTAACAAATGTTGAAAGGCCTACATTGTAGATTGCAGTTGTCTCTTGTTTCATCATTCTATTGTTAAGCGATAGAAGCCCTTGTATGAAATTAGTGCGTCGAAGCAACCGGCATATTTATTGTCCCATGCCATGGCCTGTAAATCTGCAATTGATTGTGATTTACATTATATAAGGGATCTATCCAGTTTTAAATTGGTTGTTTTTTATTTTTGGTTACTTTTTCTTTATAGTATTTTTATGGTTACTTTTTCTTTATAGTATTTTTAAATTGCTTTGTATTGTCACAGTGGAAGAAGAAGAGAATGAGGAGGCTCACAAGGAAGCGCAGGAAGATGAGACAGAGATCTAAGTAACTTAACATTGGTGGCTGTTCTAGGAATAGATTTGGATGTTGAAGACTTCTATTATTGGTTTTTGCAGTTTTGGATGGTATGCTTTCTAGCCTTTGCTGTGGTGGAGAATGCAATTTTTTGAATGGTGGGAAAGCCTTCTTGGATATTCTCATCTTCATATTTAGTAGATGGAAACACGCACCTTGTATGCATGTCAGGCTGTTTCCTGTTATGTTATATGCCACTATAGGACTATATTTTTTGGTTACATTCGAAATGTTACACTTGATAATATTTTGTTTAAGTTTTGTTATTTTGTGTTATCATACTTGGATTGAGTAGTTTTTAGAGGTATTCAATATTGAATTTATGAAGCTTTTTCCAATACTTCCATTATCTATGTATATTGGAGAAAATAAATACTTGCATTATCTGAGTACATTGCTGGTAAGTATGAGCGAGTGGAATATCATGATATGCCTATTTTACGCATTGTCTTTCATTGTAATTTGATGCACTAGAATGTTGTGGGTCCTTTCTTAAATCAATGTATGTTTTGTTTTCTCTTGCGACATGGTTTAAGATTCATTTATTAGCTTAGTTATCAAATAACTCCAGTTATGTTAAAATAGTTATGTTAAAATAATTAGGTTGATATTAGAATAATTAGATGTGAATTGCAATCTATAACAGTGGACTCTAAAGCTTTCTTGTAATATGATTTATATTTAAGTGTTTTTCTTTGTAATAGTTTGGAGGACATGCCAGGATCATTCAAATAATTCTTTCTGAGATTATTTATTATGTAAAGAAGAGTTTTGGTCTGATTAATCTGGCCAGTAAATATATTATTCATGAAGCGTATTAGTCCTACAATTTATTATAATACGAGTTTATGAAGTAATTCTTCGCTTTGCCATTTAGCAATTGGTAGGTTTGAGTAACAAGTATTAGTTTTTAATAGTTTTAAGAAAACTGAAATCCATGTTTATTAAATGGTTCCACAAGGACTTATGTTACTTTTGTTAAGAGTAGAACCCCAACTTAAATTGCATTGAGCTTAAAAAAAAATGTATTTTTTTCCAAAAAGATTTTATTAATAAAGTATTACATGATATATATAAACATATATAAAAATTAAAAAATCTCTAAAAGGATTAATTTCCTACATAGAAAGCATAGAGGCATACCAATATTGTTTCCAGCTTCTAATATTAACGATTAGAATATACCCAACTTCTAAATTTAAATCATCTATTTAAATATCAAAATATATCTCAATAGACAAAGTTATAGCTTATCTTCACATAAAAGAAAGTGCATGAAGTTGATATTGAAACAAGTTCTCTAAAATTTTAATCAAACACAAATTCTTCCTAATTATAAGCAACGCATGAAGATTTTTAACCTATTATTGCAATTAACCCTAGTGTTGTTATTGTTGTGAACTCTAAAGGATCAAAATGAGAATTGACAAACCTTTGGGAAAAACCTCAAATTTGTAAAAAAAGCTAGGTAGATATCTTAAATCTATTGACATTACATTTTTAGTGAGGCTTCAATCTATGATGGATGGGTGCACTTCCTTGAGAGTTGCACACATTATCTAGTGACTATCACATTCATATATGCAACATATATAATGTGCAAGACAATCAGTAAAAACAACATCACAATGGTCATGTGACATCTTATATATAATAGTTTGATCCATGTTGAAGCCTCCACAGTATCACCACTAAGATTTTGGATTATGATGGATGTCATTCAATGCAATTTTATTTAAATTTAATCTAATGCGGAGACATGGCTAACTTATCCATGCCTAAGAGAAGATTTCAAAGATTGTAAACTACTCTTGTTGCTAACATGGTATAAATAGTAGCATATTGCATTTATGCACTAGCTTGATGAAGTGTATTGGAAAATAGAATCACCTAGATGGTGTGTGTTGTAGTTTACCAAAGTTATGTAACTACTTTGAGTTTTTAGTTAAATTGTTGTTGCTAGTCCACTAAAGTATTATTATCATTTAGTGAGCTTATTGATATGAATAAATGTTCATTAATGTGGAACTTAGAAATGCCTTGGATGTCTTAACAATTTGAGGTAATAATTTTCTGAATCATTTTAGGTTGGGTCACTTAATGAATTCTATCTTAGGTCCTTCATTACATAGAATTTTATTCTTTTGACTTTACAAGTGTTGGATTTATCTTTTCTTCGTCAGAGCATAGATTCTCTTATAATTTCTAAACAATGATAAGTATAATAAAGTTAAGGCACTGATACATAAGTTATTTTTAGTTCCCCTGTATATATTTTAAACATGAGCACTATATAGAAACGATGTGTTATTATAATCAATGTGCATCCTTTTATATGACTCAAAACACACTCATTTCTATATTATGGCATGCATCATCTAGTGAGGTCAAAAAAATAGAGTGCACTAATATGTATATGTTTTATTTCATTGTTGCTTTTAGGGACCTATCCTCCCTAACCCTTCACTTAGGTAGAATAATATATTTCCATGTAATAAAGGCCAATATTAATAAGGTCTAGCAATAAGGAAGAATAAGTCAAATGTAAGAAGACCTAATAGAAGCTTCTCCTTCTAGAAGGATTTTCCTCTAGATTGTTCTTTTGGATAGATAGATTTAGTATGAATAGGAGTAGAGGTTATGAGAAGTTTTTTCTTGAGAATTATTGTAATATCCCCAAGGATGAGCCCTAGTTGTATTTATGAATTGTAAATATGTTTTGCAGGATGGTGAGTGGAGTGTTGATAAACTCATGGGCTTCTGTGTTTATTAGGTTGGAGAGCATAAGTGTTAAAGGCCAGGAGCCTGTTTTTGTTTATGTAATAATGGAGAAAATTAATAAAGATTAAACATTGTTCCACGAAGAAAGAGTGATGGGGGACTAAGCTTCCACAAGGCTGGGTAAGGGAGGGGGATAAGTATTTGGGCCTAGGGGCTAAGCTAGGGGGGTTACCTCTAAAGGAATAATATTTTATTAATTCCTGAAGGCTAAGGTGGACATGTTGAGTGTTGTCCTAAGTTCCTAGAAAGGGAACGTATGCTAAGTGGGGTGCATGCATCTCCAGGAAGATAGGTGTCGACCTAGGCAAATGCAGTTAAAACCCGTGAGTCAACTGTGTTGGTTCGCCTTTTCCATTCCCCATCCTCCATGAATTTCGTTTAGCTCTGTGATCGACCTCTCCATAACCTCACACATATCTGAAAATAGAAACCATGAAGTCGTTCTGTGTTGCCTTCCTGAGAATCCTGACGCATCTTGTAACCACCTGAGCCTTGTTGTGTCTTAGTGTTCAACTGTCATCGTTTTGGGTGTTCATAACCATTTTCCTTGTTGTTGTTGTTGTCATCTCTACATTGCTGAAATTGAGTTGAAAGTGGTTGAAGAAGCAGGTTTTCAGGCTCGTGGTTGAAGAGGTAGGTTGTTAGGCATGTGAGAAACTCTCTCCAGGTGAGAGAGTTTGATGGGAAGTTGTTTTCTCTCAAAGAGAGTCCAACACCAGCTACGGAGCTCTAAGAATTCTTGATCCGACCTGTTGTCGAGACCCTGAGAGGGAGGTGAAGCAGTCGATGGACTGTGTGACAGTGAAGGTGTATACTCTCGGGTGGAACATGCATGTGGGGAATGAGGGTCCATGAGTAGTGGGCGTAAGAAGGCTCCTGGAGAGAATCCTTCTAGTTTCACTGTGTAGTTTCCTGTAACCTCACCCTAGTCAAGTATTCCCTTGCCCTGGGTGGAGCTTAGTCCTAGCTCGGGGGTGACCCACTGCTGAGCGTGATGAGCAACGTGGTCTATAGCTGGGAGGTTCGTGGAAGGTCTGTACGTAGTTGGTAGTGTTACTCCAGTTGAAAAGATAAGTATCGGTCTCTACTTAATTTATATGATTATGCATGTCTGTGATGCTTGAATGTTATCATGTTTTCCATTGTGTATATGAACCACTGCTAGTTCCATTTATTTTGTATGGTAGCAATAATTCTGTGATTATTGTGATTAAGTGTTTTAATTCATTAAAATGCATATATTATATACGTGTATATTCTACAGTGGTAGCATTACCTGGTCTCTGTGTTGGCCTGGGATGTTAAAGTTTGGTATTAGAGGGTGTTTGGGTAGCGTTTCCCAGCTTATTGGTGGCAAGGGATGTTACAATTATTGTAATAGAGAGTTTCTCTTCTCGAGGTTTCATCTAGTGTTGTTTCGTTGTTATTCTATGCAATATTTTTGTTCCATGCTACAATAATAGATTTAGTACCTTGCAAGTGGTATTAGAGAACTTTTCTTGGTAGAAAATTGTGGGTTAAATTGTTTTGAAGGTAGATACATATTGTAGCATCTTAAAGCTACAAAGCTCTATCGTTTGGTGCATAAATCCGCGGTCAGGGAAGTATACATCCAAGAACTACAAGTGGTACTTAAGAACACATTGTTGGTCACCCTTGTAACCCATATTGGTACCACTTTGAGTAGTAGCGCATCAAAGAACACTTGTATACTAATCAACTTAGATATCTTGAAGCCCTCCTAGATAAAGCAATCAACTGTGTGACTATTATAGTTCCACCAAGAACAACACTAGGGAAGATAATCTCTAGTACCTCGGTAGTTGGGTAGTATGGCTAAAGGCACGGTCTAGACTCCTTAGTTGGTGCCCTGAGATATTAGACTAAGTACTACTATTGGACCTCGAATGTATATCAAAGAGCTATAGCACAGTGAAAACCCTAGAAACCTTGAATACCCTAACCTTTCAGACGAAAAAAAAAAAGAAAAAAAGATAAGAACTATTATCGTGCAATTGTACCTTCTATATTCTTGTTACAAAATTACTATGAATTTTTTCAAGTTAAACATTTGTAGTCAAGTATTATTCATATTGGAGTATAAGTCCAGAGGAGTAGATTTTTTTTTTTTGAGCTTGTTGGCACCATTATTTCTTCCATCACGTCCAATATTGGTAACATCAACTCCTCACTTACTCCATTGTTATCACTTCCCATAACCATCACTCAATTGGCTGCCACGTGTGAACAATGTTAGAACGCGTTGAACAATTTCACCTCCTTGTTTAAGCCCACCCGAGAGCATTTCTCTTCTTCCAAACCTTATAACCCTGATGGTGCTAAATCCTTCTATTCCACCTCTTTCCCTCCCCACAATTTTCAGTGGGACCTGTGTCCCCCTTGCATGGAGGTGAAGAAATTTGATGCCTCACATCCCACGGACTGAGTAACTCAAATGAAACATTATTTCTCTTTGTACAAAATTATTAATGAGTTGTCCAAACTAAGGTATGGTGTTCTCCATATAGATATGGAATGTTGACAATGGTGGTAATGGATACAAAATGCTTGCCAAGGGTATGTGGCTTGGACATAATTTGTTGTAGAAATTTATGAATGCTTTGACACTCACACCCACCATTTAGGCCATTTCACAAAGTTGAAACAATCTGGCACACTGGAAGACCTTATAGTTACTTTTGAGAGATTGGCTTTCCACACAAAGGGCATGTCCAACGATTTTTTCTGAGAATGTTTTATCAATGGCCTCAAGGACAAGATATGTTCCCATGTCTTCATGGCTCGGCCTCAGAGTTAGGTGGAAGATACTAAAATAGATAAGGAAGCACAATAAGTTGTCTCTTCTCAAACAAGAAAACCATCATTTATTCATCGCCCTAAATGAGTCACTCCCACTCCTCCTTCCACTCCCCTAAAGATACACAAATTGACCAGGGTAGAAATGGAGCAATGCCAACTCAAGGGCCTTTTATATAATTATGATGAAAAATATTTTTCTTGGAACAAGTGTAAGGAAAAAAATATTTTTATGGCCATTTCTGAGGATATTGATGAAAAATGTATTAAGGCTCCCCCTATGGCTGAGTCACCTAAACCCACAGACATGAATCCACCTTCTGACCCTCTAGAAGTTGAACAGATCATTTCCATGACTGCTCTCACAAGCTTCTCTTCTCCTGAAACCCTCAAGCTAATTGGTTACATTATGCATCAGAAGGTCATCAACATTATTGATAGTGGAAGAACCCATAATTGTGTTCATCGTTGCATTTCCCTAGAAACTAATTTTTATGATTTCCAATGGTGAGTCCATGAAATGTGGAGGTCGTTGTGAAAATGTGTGTCTCGAAATTGGTTAGTACCACATGAAATCTCATTTTTTTGCTATAAACATGGGTGGTTGTGACATTGTCTTGGGTGTCCAATGACTCAAGACTCTAGATACCATTCCCATGGATTTTAAGGAATTAACCATGCAATTCAATAATGAGGGCCACCACTATAAGTTCCAAGGCATTAGAGCAGGCTCCATTGATATCATTTTTTCCCATCCAAAGGAAAAGCTCCTTAAAAAATGTCATTCTGACATTATTTCACAACTCCATTCCATTCAAGCCACTGAGAAACCCTATGTGTGTCCGGACCTCCAATCCATCCTCTCCAAAGATCAAGTTTTTTTTTCCAGTCCTCAGGGACTCCCTCCTTCTCGTGGTGTTCATGATCATTCCATTCCCATTGTTTCTAATAGTATTAGTCCCAATTTTCATCCCTATCATCATCCCAGAAAAATGAAATTGAGAAAATTGTTCAAGAATTGTTCACCGAAGGTGTTATCCGTCCTAGAGAAAGCCATTATTTTTCTCCTATGGTCATGGAACTTAATAAATAAGGCTCTTGGCACATGTGTCCTAAATTTTGCGCCCCAACAAACGCACCATCAAAGATAAATTTCCCATTCATGTCATTGATGATCTCTTGGATGAATTGAGTGGTGTCAAAGAAAAACTGGCATGAAAAACAACATGTGCAAGGGAAACTTGCCTGCAAAGGAGGAAAGCATGCAAGGCCAAGTATGGAAACCTAACCATGTTAGGGTTATCATTTTGGAAATAGATTGCAATGGCTAATAAGATGAAATAATAGTACAAATAACAACCTAGGAGGTCTCGGTCGGGTTGTTCCAAATTGTAAGAGGTTGTTCTATATTTTGGACCGTTGACATGATTCCAAAATAGTTTTGATACCTTTTTGTAAGTTTTTTAGTTTTACACGAGTCAAGTAGTTAGATCTTGAGTGTTAGATCAGAGGTTGAGGAGCCTAGTGTGATCTAGTCTGCCTCACAGAGGTTTTGGAACCTTTTTTATTATTGTATGATCGAAGAGGTTGTGCAATCAATGCCATATTTTGCAACAAACCTAATAAAAGAGCCTAAGAATCCATATCTTTGTGGATGTAGCCCATGAGGGTGTGAACCATAGTAAAATTTGTGTTGTGTGTTGTTATTGCATATTTAGCTTCTGTCAGTAGTTAGATTATGAATGGGTGAATGAATGGTTCAGTTAGATATATTATAATGCATGCATAAGCTTGACATATCAATGAATCGTAGGAATAATAGAGAGAATAATCTAATCATGGCCTGAAGAAGATAAAATATAACTTGATATCCCCACTCATTCCTAGACTACATGCACTTGATCATTGTAGTCACCCATAGAACTTTCTTGGGTGAGACTACGTAGTGCACTCTGTGTACTTTGTTTCCTTCTCGTTTAGTAGGAGGGATGATAGTTTTAGAGTGTTTTTCTAGAAACCTGTTCAGATCTGAACCCTGGGTCATCCCAAGAAGTAGATAGAGATATTAATAACCAACATATGGTTTTGTTGCAGGTTGGAATTGCATGGGATTGCGTGGAACAGATTTGTAGAAGAAGCATGTGGAAAATGAAGGTAGAAAAAGGAATGTTTATACCATGGAATCCAACGAAGGTGGATATTGAAAAATGGTTGAAAACAAAGGAGCTTGAGTTTGCGTAGAAAGATAAGAGAAAACCTAAGTTAGTACCGCACAAATACCTAGATATGTTCAAAAAAATATTTTATATTCCAAAATATAAACTATCCTTGACATAGAGTAACATAGTAATAAATACCACATACCACTCTAAAGTATTTCAAGAAGAAAAAATTACACTTTAATTTATTTTGTGTAAATTGACACAAAGTAGAACTATAGTGAATATTTTGTATAGAAAATATTGTTCCAAGATTTACATTGTAGCTTAAGTTATGTACAAATATTTTTAGTACATGTTTAGTTCTCTTATCAACCTACACCACTAGAAGAATTTGGTCTTTGCACATAGAAATGTTGATCCTTATATTGTATTCATTTCCTCCTTTTATAATCATCCATCTCTAATTGTTTCTTGATTTTGATAACTACTTTACTAAAACAAAATTGAGAGTGGACTAGTTAGGCTAGTTAAGATTAAGGTTAAGGTTTGCATGATAATTACCTCATCTCTACCCATGAATATAGAAGGAAACCATACCATTCCCAAATTCTTCAACTAACCTTGATTTGTGAAAATTGAGACTCTTATATGATGAATATGGTTGTTGGGACTTGAATTTTGGCCGTTGAACCTAAATAAGATTCAATCCACATTTGTTTATTAGAGTTCTATTAGTTAATGGTAATTAAAAATAACTTATCTCCCATAGATCCTTTAGTACCACAAATAACTTCCTCTATAAATTATTGCTTTGTCATTTACCTAACAAAAAATTAAACACAAACCTCTCACATGTGAGACAAAGCTCACACAACTTGATATTCATCGAAGAAAACTAGGTACATTTATAATTATAGCTCTCACCTATAAACCAGGAGTTGAATCCATTATTTTTGGATCTTATAATCTAAAATGAGATTCTAGTAAAAAAAACTCTCGAATACAGCTGATAGACGTTTCAAGATTATTCTAACATCCCCCCTTAATGGAGAAACAAATTTTCTATGACACCTAACTTGCTTCTAAAAATTTCAAACATAAGTTTACCAGGAGGCTTGGTAAAGATGTCAGCCACATTATCAGTGGTATTACAATAGATCAAGTCAATTTCCTTTGAATGTATCTTTTCTCTTACAAAATGATGTTGAATTTCAATATGTTTGGTTCTGGCATGATAAATTGGGTTGTGTGCCAATTTAATAGAACTTTGATTGTCACATTTGAGAATAGTTGGCCCTATTTGTTTATTGCCAATATCTTCAACAATTCTCCTTAACCAAACAACTTCACAAGTAGCATTGCATAGAGATTTGTACTTAGCTTCTATTGACGATAAAGAATAAGTTGGTTGTTTCTTACTGCTCCATGACACGACTCCTGTGCCTATGTTGAATGCATATCCTGAAGTTGATTTTCTGTCATCAAGATTTCTGGCCCAATCTAAATCAGAGTAGCCTGACAACTCAACATCACAATCATTAGTATACATAACACCAAAATTAACAGTTCCTTTCATATATCGAAGAACTTTCTTCCCAGCTTTCCAATGACTCTCTTAAGGCTTAGCCATGAACTGACTAAGGATGTTGACTGAGTATGTAATGTCTGGCCTTGTAGTGGTGAGGTAGTTCAGACTTCCCACCAACTAACGATATAAAGTACCATCTGCCTCTTTAGATCCATCTTCATTGTACAACTTTGCATTCTGTTCTAAGGGAGTTGACATAGCTTTACATTCACTCATGTTGAACCTTTTAAGAATTTATTTTGTGTATTTACTTTGAGTGATCAATGTTCTACCAGACTCTCTCCAAACCTCAAGTCCTAAACAATAATGCAATTCATCGAGGTCTTTCATTTCAAACTCTTGAGATAACTGAATTTTAATCTCTTCAATTAACTTGCATGCACTGCCTGTAATAATGAGATCATCCACATATAAAGATATTAAAACAACATTTCCTTCTTCATCTTTCTTAACATATAGATTAGGATCATTCTTGCTTTTCACAAACCCATTCTGATAAAAGAAGGTATCTATCTTTACATACCATGATCTCGGTGCCTGTTTCAAACCATATAATGCTTTCTTTAACCTGCAGACTAGATGCTCCTGTCCTTGCTTGACAAACCCTTTAGGTTGAACCAAATAAACCTCTTCTTTTAAATCACCATTCAAAAAATCAGATTTGACATCTAACTGGTGTAACTTCCAATTATGGTTTGTAGCTAAGGCCAACATTACTCTAATTGTATTCAATTTAGCTACTGGTGCAAAAGTATCTTCATAATCAATTACCTCCTTTTGTGAATATCCTTTTACAACTAATCTTGCCTTATATTTGTCAATTCTACCATCTTCATTAAATTTAGATTTATACAACCATTTTCTTCCAATAGGGACTTTGTTTTCAGGCAGCTCAACTAATTCCCATGTTTGATTTTTCATAAGAGAATCATATTCATCATTCATAGCATTTCTCCATGCTTCATGTTCTTTAGCTTGATCATAGTTTACATGTTCTACAACATTCATGACATGAGACATCAATGCATAGTATCTATACCTTATAGGTGGTTGAGTTTGTCGTGATGACCTTCTTAGTCCTTCACTGCTTTCATCTCATCTTCTTCTTTGTGGTGACTCTTCTACACTTGATGTATCCTGACTGCTTGAAGTGTCCATACTACTTTCATTCCATTCTTGAACCTATACCTATACCTGTTCTTGTTCCTGTTTAACCATTGCATCTATTTGGACATGTTTATCATTATCATTATGCCAAGCATCTGCATCAACTTTATCTGCATTCTCATGAAACATCTCATCTCTACTTGCAAACAGTTTATGTGAACTGGGATCAAACAATTTGTATTCTTTTTTATCAGTACAATACCCAATAAAAACACACTTGATTGACTTTGCATCAAGTTTCCTTCTCTCATCCTTTGGAATATGTGCAAAGGCAATGGATCCAAATACTCTTAAATGACTGACATCAGGTTTATAATCATAAAGAATCTCAAATGGAGTTTGGAAATCTAATTTCTTAGTTGGACTACGATTCTTTAAATAAACAACAATGTTAATGGCTTCTGCCCAAAAACCATTAGAAATGTTTTTACCTTCAAGCATACTGCAAGCACACTCCACCAGTGTTCTATTCCACCTCTCAGCAACACCATTTTGCTGAGGTGTATGAGGTACTATAAAATTTTTTTGGATCCCATGAAATTTACAATAACTTTTAAATGCACCTGATGTATATTCACCACCCTGATCAGATCTAAGAACTTTAATACATTTTCCTGTTTGTTTTTCAGTCAAAGCTATGAATTCTTTGGAGTACTCAAATACATCACTTTTACTCCTTATGAAATAGACCCATGTATATATAGATCTATCATCAATAAAAATAAGAAAGTAGGAAGCACCAACAAGTGACCTAGTTTGCATAGGTCCGTGTACATCAATATGAATTAATTCAAGAATGCCTATTTGTCTTTTATCTGTATGAACATGAAACTCCTCTCTATGTTTTTTACCTAGTGCACACACT
Organism: Picea engelmannii; assembly: GCA_009831015.1. Taxonomy (NCBI): domain Eukaryota; kingdom Viridiplantae; phylum Streptophyta; class Pinopsida; order Pinales; family Pinaceae; genus Picea; species Picea engelmannii. Next base: position 1,739,931 of record ML777127.1, read on the forward strand.
TTACATGGAAACTGATCATTCTTCATAGAAGGAAGACCTTCTACCACTGTTTTAAGTTGTAACAACATCAAATCATTGTAATTTAGGTGTCCATACCTATGGTGCCATAACTCTTTTGTTGACATTGTTGTGGATATCAATGCAACATGACGCTTCATTGTCACATCCATTTTATAGAATCCTCCAACCTTGGTACCTGTGGAAACAATCGTGTAGTGATTCTGGACATCTTTCACAACACACCTCAACTTACCAATTTCCACTTTTAGATTATTATCAGTGATAGTTGAAACAGATATCAAATTCCTTTTAATACCAGGAACATACATCACATTATGAATCTGTCTCAATTGTCCATTAGGTAAGTTTACACTTATTACTCCATATCCTTGGACCTTATGTGATATGTTATCTCCTAGGTAAATGTGTGTGCCATCATTTTTCTCATAATATTCATCATACCATTCTTTATTACAAGTTATATGAGCTGATGCACCAGAATCTATGAACCAAGCAATCTCATCATCGGTTTCAGCAGACACTGCAACTTCAGAAATAAACAATTTAAGATTTTTAAATCCATCATTAACCGAAGTGTCTCTATTCACGAAATTTCCATTATTCCTTCTATGTCTCTGATTTGATTCATGATTCTTTCTTCTATAGAAATATTTAGTGAGATGTCTAGGTTTTCCACAATAATCACATTCAACATTTCTCTTAACATTAGAATCAGGATGTGTCATACCTTTCTGCTTTGCTTGAAACTAGCCTCTGTTCCTGTCCCACAGTTTCCCATGGTATGATCTTTTGCCTCTTGCAATCAATGCCAAATCTGAGCTACTTGAATCCAGATCAAAATTATTCATTCTCTCTTCCTCTTGAAGAAGAATCTCATCCAATTCATCAAATGTAGGAGACGTTTGTCTAGATGAGAGTGCTGAAATAAAGACTTTATAGTCTTGGACTAAACCCTTCAAAGCAACAATTAATAAATTGCTACTAGAAACTTTTTCACCAATGTCACCGAGCTTATCACTTAAATCTTTAATTCTGGAAACAAAATTGCTTATGCTTTCATTGGCTTCCATTTTGATAGATAGTAGCTTAGTTTTTAAAAATAAAATGCGGTTTTCATTAGAAGTTTCGAACAAACCTTTCAGGACGTCCCAAGTCTCTTTGGAAGTTTTACAGTCCCTTATATGAGGAATGATCTTGTCCTTTACGGACATGCACAACAACACTTTCATTTTCATATCTCGCCTATCCTAATCTAGAATCGAGGTGGTAGCAGTGGGTTTGGGCTCATCACCTTTGACAATCGTCCATAGGTTGTGTTAACACCAGTTCTTGTAAGGGAGGGTGTTTTCTCTCCAATATTCGAGCCTGTGGCATAAAATGCTAAGAAATGGGGCTTAAAAAACCCATCAAATGCATTTTCCCCAAGGTCACAACCATGAGTGCAATGTACAGAACGCGGAAAATCCATTTCGGGTTAAAAATGCAAGCAGGCGGGAGGCTCCAGTATTCAACGACAAGGATCAATCGATGGAGCAGATCGGCGGTCGATGGGTAATTGTGGTCAATGGAGTTGCACGAGGTTTAGCGCAAGAGATAGCGCCCATATCGCCAAAATGACTGGGGTCGTCTGATCCAGTGGGGACAAGTGGCAGCTAGTCGACGTTTTAGGGATCACAATTTGGGAGGACAAGGTTCTCCCTTGGGTTTCAAAACCCCGAAACGTGAAATGCGATAGCCCCAGGAGCTTGGCCCATGGTCATGGCCTAAGGTTCGGTTGAAAGGTGGGGCCTAAAGAAGAGGACAGGGGGGCTTTCGGGATATTTAAAGTGAAATCGTCGATGTGATCTTAACCATCCACCTTGGGGATGCGTGGAAAAAATCCATGGTTTCACAGATTGAGCAACTAGGAGAATGAAGACAGGATACATCAGGTATCCTCGGTGCACAAAACCTCAAAACGATCGGGGCCATTCAATGAGAGCGATCTCGGTCATCCGATCTTAGAAGACACGCAGCGGAGGGTCCAGGCTAGAAGGGGCCCCACGTCTAAATATTGATCCACTCCATTCAACCAGGGGGCGCGTGGTGCGCGATTAAGCTCGATCGCTATTTCGGCTACCGGGACTTTAAAGGACAAAGGGTTTCTCCTCCACTGCATTTCAAAACCTTGAAACATGAGATGAGAAAGCCCCTGGGGATAGGCCCATGATCCTAGCCAGTGATTATATGAGCGAGGGGTAAGGAGGGCACCAACATGATGTAGCCCCCTTCGCGATTTTGAAAATCGGGATTATCAAGGGTGAGGATTTTACTCCCTCCCATCGTCGATACCCGAAATCTGTGGAGCACCTTTGGTTTTAACACAAGGTCACAACCCACTATCATATGGAAAGTAGGGCCAAAGGGAAAAGATAGGCACCTGTTCAGACCACAGACGGCTAAGAGCCGGATAAGGAAGAAATCCTAGCTGTCGATGCTAAGGGAAGATCAAGCTGTTGGTTTGGATAGGGAAATTTCACAACACAGGGTATCGGGGATCCTAGAAACAGCATGAGGAAATCCACAAAAGGAAAATGTCGAAGTGTCCTTGAAGAGAATTGCATGGTTTTGTGGTTACATTGAGAGTGAAACTTGAAGAAATGAAGGCTGGCCTCCAAGCTTTAGAAATATGACACGTGGTCACTCTCTTTGTATTCAGTCTCAACCACCCTCCATGGAAGAAGGAGTTAATGAAGATTGAGCAGGTGGTTGAGACCTCAACTCAACCCATAAATGGAAGGCATGGAGAGGATCAGAAGCAGTCAGCTTGTGGTACTCTGATGGACAGTTTCCATGCAGAAGCCATGTCATTTGAAGCAGTGTCAGACAAGAACCTGCATGTACAGTCTGAAGGAAGATCATGCACACGTAAAGCCTTAAATGAGGTAGCTCAGCTACCCTCCTGGGGCCAAGGAGGTGAATTTCTCTGAGCATATAGACTCAGTTTTCATATTTTGTAAGCATGGTTGGTAGAGCTAAGCTCCCTGTTGTATGGTTTTGATGAAGAACTGGTTTCTCTGCTCATGTATGTGCATCCAAGATTTCTTGTTTGAATGGAAGTCAACTTTCTTATTTACTCTATTTTCCTTCTAATGCTAAGGAGTTCATGATCGACATATTCACATGAACCATTGTGACTGTGTTATGATAAATGATTTGTTGTAACGTTGTGATATTCCTTAGTTTCCTTGTGATTTAAATTCTAGGAGTTCTTGTGTTTAAATCATTCATCCTTGGGTTGTTGAAAGGCCTGACGTCTTTGGTCAACCTCTACATTTTCTCGTTAATGTATTCCTCCTGCTTACCCTTACTACAACCTACTAACTAAAGTTAGACTAAGACCTAGCCTGTTCATACATAGTTCAGTCCAGGATCCTGAGTTGAAACGATATAATTCTGAGTCTGTTCTCTTTCGATCACCCTCAATAAACAAATTGTGACATCAACTGATGGGTGTCAGGCTCTGCTCCTGCTGCAATCCATGAGTGACTTTTGACGCCAACATTTCTGGCGCTGTTGCTTGGGACGAAATTGAAGATTTTCCCTAGGATTGAATGAAAAAGCTTACTGTTTCTGAGGGTGCATCAGAACCTAGTACATCGAAGACTGAAACTGTGCACCTGGTAACTCCACTGTGGTGACTCCAATGTTTCCACTTCACTATTTCAGTTGTGGCTACTTTTAGCACACCTGAAAGCTGACCCAGAGGAGCTTTCTCGAGAAGTTTTTCAACAATTGCTTTCTCATCTTGAGAAGTTCCCTGGGGTAACGACAATGCTAGGATCTGGCCTTTGATGGTAAACAAAGACCAGACACATTCAAAGTTGCACAGATTTCACCTGGCGACTCCATGATTAAAGGATCTATTGGCGACTCTGTTGTTTTGAAATGGAAAGGATCCTAGCTCAAAGGTTTGCTCCTTTAAATTTTTTGGTTGTTCCTGGTTTTCCTAATGTTGTCCCTACTCCGAATGAATGGGGTGATTATTTTCCCATATTTAGAGAGCGTAAAGAGGACAACCCTGTTGAACATCTCCATGAGTTTCATGAACTCATGCATCAGTGGGGAATACATCATGAGGATGTATTATTGAAAATGTTCATGTTCTCATTAGCAGGAGATGCTCGTGAGTGGTATTTCTCCTTAGCTCCTGCCAACATCTCCTCCCTGGAGCAGTTTCATGCAGTTTTCAATAAGCGTTGTCAAAAGTTCTACTCCTCTGAGTTAATTTTTCATAACTATTGTGAGGAATGGGAAGGCCATGATCAAGATATGGTTGTTTCTAATGAAGACTATAAGGATGAGGACCATATGGAGGAAGATTATTCTATGGGAAAAGTTATGGAGCTGATTAAATCTCTCTCTGCCAAACTAGAAAGGTTGTAATCTGGAGAAAGCGCAGACGATTTTCTAGTCCTTGAAGAGGATGTTCTTGGCAGCTCTACTGAGGCTGATGTCGAAGATTTCATAGTTGTAGAGGTCTTACATCTTGTTCTTGATGTACCTACTACCCCAAGCTTTGATGATTATCTAGATGAGGAGCATCAGATCCCCACAATACAGTTGTTGACCATAGGAGCATCTAGCCTATATATGACATCTATGAATCGGATTTTGAGTTGGATATGTAGGACTTCCAAGAGAAGACTGCAGAGCCTTATCCTTCATTCGTTAAAGAAGAATATTACAAGGAAACCAGCCATCCCGGGCCCACAGAGATCATCGAGTAGCGGATTGAAGAGAAAATCTTTCCCATGGGTCCTGTTTATCATGATTATGAATCTTACCCTTGGGAGAGAAAAGAAGAAGAACCATAGGAGCAACAGGAAAGAGCATTTTATCGCATGTTCAGAGCTGATTAGAGAGCAGCCATCGCCTGAAAACAGTCAGCCTACATCAACTTCTCATCCACTTGTGCCTACTAGATATATTCAGCCCAGTGTGAGCAACTATGTAGCAAAAAATGCTGCCTGTTACAAATCTTCCAAGATCTGCCACTCATTCTATGAGCCTGTCAACAACTACATGGAGTGGCATTTCCTTCATACTTTGGAGCCACCCTATTTCATCTCAACTTCAGCCCTTGGAGAAAAGCTGAAGGATGTAACCGTTCTGCTATCGCGGTTACATCATCTGTTACCAATCATTGACAGAGTGAAGGATCTTCCCTTTAGGAAGTTACTTGAATGGATATGGTGGAAGTTTACTTTCACCTAGCCCCATGTAAAGGATTTTATTAGTTTAGGACTGTACATGAATAAGCTCCTTTAAGCATGTATGTTTATTTTGTTTTTCTTTTACTTTTCGGCTTGTATTTTTAGCAGGGTGTTTTGAGCTTGAATCCATAGCCCAATAGAAGGCACTGAAGCTGCAGAATGAGTTCTTAGAGCATCACATGGATGACTCTATCCCCCATGGAGCCTAACGTTAACAACAATTCTTGTAAGGGGGGGTGTTTTCTCTCCAATATTTGAGCCCGTGGCATAAAATGCAAAGAAACGGGGCTTAAAAAACCCATCAAATGCATTTTTCCCAAGGTCACAACCATGAGCGCAATGTGCAACATGCAGAAAATTCATTTCGAGTTAAAAATGAAAGAAGGTGGGCGGCTCCAGTATTCAGCGATGAGGATCAATCAATGGAGAAGATCGACGGTCGGTGGGTAATTGTGGTCAACGGAGTTGTGTGAGGTTTAGTGCAAGAGATAGCGCCCATATCGCCGAAATGATCAAGGTCGTTCGATCCAGTGGGGACAGGTGGCAGCTAGTCGACGTTTTGGGGATCACAAGTTGGGAGGATAGGGTTCTCCCTTGGTTTTCAAAACCCCAAAACGCGAAATGTGATAGCCCTGGGAGCCTGACCCACGGTCATGGCCTAAGGTTCAGTTGAAAGGTGGGGCCTAAAGAAGAGGGCAGGGGGGCTTTCGGGATATTTAAAGTGAAAGTGTTGATGTGATCTGAACCATCCACCCTGGGGATGCATGGCGAAAATCCATGGTTTCGCAGATTGAGCAACTGGGAGAATGAAGACAGAATACATCATGTATCCCCGGTGCGCGAAACCCCGAAAGGATCAGGGTCGTTCAATGAGATCAAGGGCAGAGGGTCTAGGCCAGAAGGGGCCCCACGTCTAAATATTGATCCAGGCCATTCAACCAGGGGATGAGTGGCGGGTGATTAAGCATGGTTGCTATTCCGGCTATCGGGACTTCAAAGGACAAAGGGTTGCTCCTCCACTGCATTTCAAAACCCTGAAACATGAGATGCGAAATCCCCCGGGGATAGGCCCACGATCCTAGCTGGTGATTATATGAGTGAGGGGTAAGGAAGGAACCAACATGATGTAGACCTGTTTGCGATTTCAGTGATCAAGATTATCAAGGGTGAGGAGTTTACTCCCTCCCATTGCCGATACTCGAAATCCGTGGAGCACCTTTGGTTTTAGCACAAGGTCACAACCCACTTTTATATGGAAAGTAGGGCCAAAGGGAAAAGATAGGCACCTGTTCAGACCACAGACGGCTAAGAGTCGGATAAGGAAGAAATCCTGGCCGTCGATGCTAAGGGAAGATCAAGCCGTTGGTTTGGATAGCGCAATTTTGCAACACAGGGTATTGGGGATCCTGGACACAGCATGAGGAAATCCCCAAAAGGAAAATGCCGAAGCGTCCTTGAAGACAGTTGCATGGCTTTGTGGTTACGTTGAGAGTGAAACCTGAAGAAATGAAGGCTGACCTCCAAGCTTTAGAAAGTCGACACATGGTCACTCTCTGTGTATTCAATCTCGACCAACCTCCATGGAAGAAGCAATTAATGAAGATTGAGCAGGTGGTTGAGATCTCAGCTCAACCCATAAATGGAAGGCGTGGGGAGGGTCAGAAGCAGTCAGCTCATGGTACTCCAATGGACAGTTTCCCTGCAGAAGCCATGTCGTTTGAAGAAGTGTCATACAAGAAGTTGTGTGTACATTCTGAAGGAATATCATGTGCACGTAAAGCCTAAAATGAGGTAGCTCGGCTACCCTCCTGGGGCCAAGGAGGTGAATTTCTCTGAGTGTATAGACTCAGTTTTCATATTTTGTAAGCATGGTTGGTAGAGCTAAGTTCCCTGTTATATGGTTTTGATAAAGCACTAGTTTCTCTGATCATGTATGTGCATCCAAGATTTCTTGTTTAAATGGCAGTGAGCTTTCTTATTTACTCTATTTCCTTCTGATGCTAAGGAGTTCATGATCGAAAAATTCACATGAACCATTGTGACTGTGTTATGATATATGATTTGTTGTAACGCTGTGATATTCCTTAGTTTCCTTGTGATTTAAATTCTAGGAGTTCTCATGTTTAAATCATTCATCCTTGGGTTGCTGAAAGGCCTGACGTCTTCGATCAACTTCTACATTTTCTCGTTAATGTCTTCCTCCTGCTTACCGTTACTACAACCTACTGACTAAAGTTAGACTAAGACCTAGCCTGTTCATACATAGTTCGGTCTAGGATTCTGAGTTAAAACTATATAATTCTGAGTCTTCTCTCTTTCGATCACCCTCGATAAACAAAATTGTGACATAAACTGATGGGTGTCGGGCTCTGCTCTTGCTGCAATCCAGGAGTGACTTCTGACGCCAACTAATTGTATGCCTCAAGAATGGTGGTCAGCTTAAACTTCCAGTTTACATAGTTTTCACCATCAAGCTTGGTGGATTCATTTAAATATGAATCGGCGAGAGGGTTTTCCATCTTCACGCGTATCAATTATTACCAAAATTAAAAAAAAAAAATTGCTGGATTTATTTTACCTCCCAGCAATCTCCTCCTCAGCAGTCTTATCCGATCAACAAACAGTTTATAACCGAATATGTAGATAGCTGCTAACAGAACCAAATGCAGCAATCAACAACTCCTCCATAGGCAGCTCCAAAATCAGAATTACAACGCCAATCAACACTCCACATGCATGCAGGGGACGCAGCTGCACGCAGTCGATTTCGAATGAACCAGGAAACTCTTCACTCTGCAAAAGAAATGGTGGTCATTCACACTCTTCACGCAGGTTTTAGGTAGTGTGGGCTCCTCCTCTTCACGTAGGCACCTGGGCAAGTCAACAGCCACAACAGTCATCAGCGCGGACTCCTCCTCTTTACTCACGAACCAACATACAATAGTCAGTCGAGGGATGGCGCAACGACAACACGCATTCACAACAACACTCCACCAATCGACGTACACCTCAACAAATAGAATTAACAACACGCATCCACAACAATGGACAAACGTACCACGCAGGAACTATGCAGAGTGAAGGCACAACGCATCAGTTCACAACAATCGCAGGACGCAACAATCTGGAGCAATTGCAATTCTTAGTTCCAGCCCTCACGCTCACAGTTTGGTTCACGAGAAAACAACTCCCTCGAACATCTCACGGTAGTGGCGACTCTGTCACACCTGAGCTCTAATACCATAACAAAAAATTAAACACAAACCTCTCACAAGTGATACGGAGCTCACACAACTTGATATTCATCGAAGGAAACTAGGTACATTTCTAATTATAGTGCTCACCTATAAACCAGGAATTGAATCCTTTATTTCTGGATATTATAATCTAAAATGAGATTCCGGTTCATCTATCTTTTGTTATCATCTATCTTTTGTTATGGAAAATGGGATTTATTGTTTCTCCAGAGCCCATGAAAACCACCTTAATATTTGAAAACAAATTTGCAAAGGAAAGAGATGTGGTTTTATAAACCATTTATCAAAATCCCTAATTCATAAGTTTGTGGAGCTTATTGTGGTGGTTTTGAATTGTAGATGTCTACCTCCTTGATAGAAATATACATGTTAAATATCCACAACTTATCAGGACCATAGATCACGTATCTACCACCACGGTTGGATTTTCTTTAAACATTGAGGAAGCATGATATAATCTAAGTCATAGATTTGATCTTGATAGTTCAAATCATGATTGTTTGTGGTAGTCTCGACTTTGTGGTTCCCTAGAAAGGCTCTCCATCACAATGCAATATGCACCATTAATTGATTTGTGCAGAGACAAGATTAACTATTCGTGATATTTTATAATATTTGTTTCCTTAAAAAGGTCATTCCCCATAATAACGTGTGGGTGGTAGATCTTATCAACTTGGATCTCATTTGGGTTGTTTTGGGCATTTTAGTTTCTTTGTTTCCTTATGGAACACCAACTATTGATCACTTGAATATGTGGAAGGACCATTACCTTTTACTATGGAGATATATGGTTATTTCTCCTTTCACCATTACATTTGTAGGACATCCATAAAATATTTGGGATGAAGACTTTACTTGCAAATTTAATTATGATACACCAAGCTCCTTCCAAAGAAAAAATAACTTTACACAATGGAATATCATAGCTTGAAATCAAGTGTACATTCCCAACATAATTTATCAACCACCTCAATATAGTGAAATTAACCTCCATGAAACCAAGTTTACAAAAAAAAATTAGAAATTGAAGGCTTGGCAACATAAAATATTAAGCAAGACCATTTGAAGCTACAATAATGCTAATGTAATGTAGTTACATAAGAATACCATCTTGAAATATTCAAGGGTTTCTAGATTGTCGTCTTTTAGTATTAGTGCTAAAAACTTAGAATGAAATGCTCCTAACACCTTTCGAGTAGTCCTTGCCTCTTTAATGACCCAACTTAAATATTCTTCCAAAATATCATAGAAATAAATGAACAACTTTACTGACCAACCATTTAGGCGTGGACTTTTGTCCTTCTTAAAATATAATAGGATTTATTTTAATTCCTCCTTTGTGACTTCTTCCATCAACAATTGATGTGTTTCCTCTATCTTAGATATGGGAAAAAAGTAGTTAACTTTAGGATTTTAGCAATGTTGTCCTTGTCTGGTTCTTTATATATGTACCTTGTAAGTAATGGACCCTTATTTCAAGAATCACATTAAATGTCCTCACTTTACTTCCATCTGACTTTTTCATTTTCCAAATTGTATTTGATTCTCCTTCCATGCTTTACAAAATTATGAATTTCATTTTTTTTTTAATTTGCATCTCTCTCAAAGTAGACATCCTTGGTTTTCATTCTCCAATCTACCTCTCTGGAATCTAGCATCTTCTGCTTCCTAGATCCCAAATCCCTTATCCTCACCTTCTCTTCCTAAAAAATACTTCGTCCTCATTAAAACTTACCCATTCTTTTTTAACCAATTCCTGGTACTCCTCCTCCTCCAACCAAAAAAGATTAAATTTGAAGGGACTGGGTGACTTCATATCCTAGCTCTCTATGTGCATAAGAAAGGGTAAGTGATCTAACCCCCCTCCAACCTCCACCAAGGATCTAACCTTGTCTTATTTAGTTAGAAGGTTCTCAAATACCATAAATCTAAGTCTCTTTGATACCCCAACATCACTAAATCTATTAGTCATTTAGGTGTGCACACATTTTATAGGTTTAAGTGTGCACACATTTTATAGGTTCAACATTGCAAAACCTACTTCTTCTATTTTATATTTGAAAAACAATTCATCCTAGCCAACCTAGCCCACACCTTGAGCCACCAAAACTTGCAATCCAATATTCTTAAGTGCTTTGTACTTTGTAATCACAACCTTTTTAAACCCTAGCCAGCTTCACACTTTGTACCAAGAATACATATTTATCCTTTATAAACCCTAGGCTGAAATTAGATTGATTCACCCCATTACTAAGACCTTGTTGAACGAAAAGACAAAAACTTGTTTGTCATCACAAATCGCAAGGGCATTTCTTTAGACACCGTTAGTGTGATCAACAAGTTGATCACCGTCGGCCTCCATCGTAGCCTCCCATATACTATTTACGAGAAGCGCTCCATTGCATTTCAATGTTGGAAACCCTATATTGCATTTCATTGGAGTAAGGGCTCTGGCGATTTGATAGCGATCGAAAGGTTTTATCCTTCGCACCGGCAATGAGGGCCAAGGTTAGTCTTCGTTTCGATTCTACGGACTTTTGCTTATATCGGCTCGTCTTTTGCTTGGGTTTGTTTTTATGCTGTAATTAATTCAGATGGAAGAGTTTTCTTTAGAACAGCCAAATTGGGCTTGAATATTAGGATTCTTTTTCATTTTACAAAGTTATGGCTTTGGTTTTGTTTTCCTACGCAATTGTGTTTTCAGTATTTTTCCCTGAGGGAGATTTTCACTCCCACGATTGAGAGTGATCCAACATTACGTTTGCACTTACACTCTTCTGTTACAAAATTTGAAAGGCCTGCATTGTAGACTGCAATTGTCTCTTGTTCCATCATTCTATTGTTAAGCGATGGAAGCCTTTGTATGTAATTAGTGTGTCTACGCAACCGGCATATTTATTCTCCCATCCTAGGGCCTGTAAATATGCTATTGATGGCGATTTACATTATGTAAGGGATCTATCCAGTTCTAAATTGGTTGTCTTTTATTTCTGGTTACTTTTTCTTTATAGTATTTTTAAATTGCTTTGTATGGCCACAGTGGAAGAAGAAGCGAATGAGGAGGCTCAAAAGGAAGCGCAGGAAGATGAGACAGAGATCTAAGTAACTTAACATTGGTGGCTGTTCTAGGAATAGCTTTGGATGCTGGAGACTTCTATTACTGTTATTTGCAGTTTTGGATGGTGTGCTTTCTAGCCTTTGCTGTGGTGGAGAACGCAATTTTTTGAATTGTGGGAAAGCCTGCTTGGATATTCTCATCTTCATATTTAGGAGATGGAAACACGCACCCTGTATGCATGTCAGGCTGTTGTCTGTTGTCTGCCACTATAGGACTATATTTTTTTGGTTACAGTTGAAATGTTACACTTATAATATTTTGTTTAAGTTTTTCTTTTTCAGTAGTTTTTAGAGGTATTCAATATTGAATTTATGAAGCTTTTTCCAATATTTTCATTATCTAAGTATATTGGAGAAAATAAATGCTTACATAATCTGAGTACATTGCTGGTATGTATGAGCTACTGGAATATCACCATATTTCTATTTTACTCATTGCATGTCAGTTCACTGTAATTTGATGCACTAGCATGTTGTGGTCCTTTCTTAAATCAGTGTATGTTTTCTTTGCTCTTGCAACATGGTTTAAGATTCATTTATTAGCTCAGCTATCAAATAACTCCAGATATGTTAAAATAATTAGCCTGATATTAGAATAATGTGAATTGCAATTACTTTAAGGCTTTCTTGTAATCTGATTTATATTTAAGTGTTTTCCTTTATAATGGTTTGGAAGACATGCCAGATCATTCAAATAATTCTTTCTGGGATTATTTATTCTGTAAAGAAGAGTTTCGGCCTGGTTAATCTGGCCAGTAAATATATTATTCATTAAGTATATTAGTACTACAATTTATTATTATATTAGTTTATGAAGTAATTCTTAGGGTTGCCATTTAGCAATTAGTAGGTTTGAGTAACAGTTATTATTTTTTAATAGTTTTAACAAAATTGAAATCTATGTTGATCAAATGGTCCCACAAGGACTTATGTTATTTCTGTTAAGAGTAGAGTCCCAAATTAAATTGCATTGGGCAAAAAAAAAAAAAAATTCAAAAAAATCCTATTAATAAAGTATTACACGACATATATAAATATAAATGACATATATAAATATATATAAGAATTAAAAACTCTTTAAAATGATTAATTTCCTTCCTAGAGAGCATAGAGGCATGCCAATATTGTTTCCAGCTTCTAATCTTTACTCAAAATATTAGAATATACCCAGCTTCTAAATTTAAATCATCTATTTAAATATCAAAATATATCTCAATAGACAAAGTTATAGCTTATCTTCACATAAAAGCAAGTGCATGGAGTTGATATTGAAACAAGTTGTGTGGAATTTTAATCAAATACAAATTCTTCCTAATTATAAGCAAAGCATGAAGATTTTTAACCTATTACTGCAATTGACGCTAGTGTTGTTATTGTTGTGACCTATAAAGGACCAAAATGAGAATTGACACACCTTTGGGAAAAACCTCAAATTTGTAAAGAAATCTAGGTAGATATCTTAAATCTATGGACACTACATTTTTAGTCAAGCTTCAATGTATCATTGATGGATGCACTTCCTTGAGGGTTGCACTCATTATCGAGTGATTATCACATTCATATGTGGAACATATAGAATGTACAAGACAATCTGGAAAAACAACATCACAATGGTCATATGACATCTTACATATAATAGTTTGATCCATGTTGAAGCCTCCACAGTAACACCACTAAGATTTTCGATTGATGGATGCGATTCAATGGAATTTTATTCAAATGTAATCTAAGGCAGAGACATGGCTAACTTATCCATGCCTAATAGAAGATTTCAAAGATTGTAAACTAGTCTTGTTGCTAACATGGTATAAATAGTAGCATATTGCATTTATGCACTAGCTTGATGAAGTGTACTCGAAAATAGAATCACCTAGATGTTGTGTGTTATAGTTTATCAAAGTTATGTAATTTCTTTGAGTTTTTAGTTAAATTGTTGTTGCTAGTCCACTAAAGTATTATTATTATTTAGTGAGCTTATTGACATGAAGCAATGCTCATTAATGTGGAACTTAGAAATGCTTTGGATGTCTTACCAATATGAGGTAATAATTTTCTGAACCATTTTAGGTTGGGTCGTAGTTAGTGAATTCTATCTTAGGCCATTCATAACATATAATTTTATTATTTTGACTTTACAAGTGTTGGATTTATCTTTTCTTCGTCATTTGCATAGCATCCATTCTCTTGTAATTTCTAAACCATGATAAGTATAATAAACTTATGGCACCCATACATATATATTTTAAACATGGGCACTGTATAGAAGATAAATATTATTCTACCTTAAATCTTTATAGAATGGTGTGTTTTCAAAATAGTTAGCATCGGTGCATTATTATAATCAATGCGCATCGGTTTATATGACTCAAAATGCACCAATTTATATAATATGGCATGCATCATCTAGTGAGTTCAAAAGAACACAGTCAACCAATATGTATATATTCTATTTCATTGTTTTTGTTAGGGACCTAACCTCCCTAACCCTAGAATAATATATTTCCAAGTAAGAAAGTCAAATATTAATAAGGCCTAGAAGTAAGGAAGAATAAGTCAAATGTAATAAGACCTAATAGAAGCTTCACCTTCTAGAAGGATCTTCCTTTGCATTGTTCTTTTGGAGAGATAGATTTACTATGAATAGGAGTAGAGGTTATGAGATGTTTTGTCTCAAGAATTATTGTAATAGAGCGTTTCTCTGCTAGAGGTTTCATCTAGTGTTGTTCCACTGTTACTCTATGCAATATTTTTGTTCCATGCTATAATAATAGATTTGATACCTTACAAGTGGTATTAGAGCACTTTCCTTGGTAGGAGATTGTGGGTTAAATTTTTTTCAAGGTAGAGACATATTCCAGCATTTTAAATCTACAAAGATCTGTCGTTCAATGCACACTGTCAGGGAAGTGCACACGCAAGAAATACAAGTGGTACTTAAGCACACATTGGTGTCCACCCTTGTAACCCATGTTGGTACCCCTTTGAGTAGTATCGCATCAAAAAACAATTGTATATGGATCGACCGAGATATCTTGAAGCCCTCTCTAGATAAACCAATTGGTCACGTGACTACTATATTCCATGAAGAACAACACTTGATAAGATAATCTCTAGTACCTGGGAAGTTGGGTAGTACCGCTAAAGGTACAGTCTAGACTCCTTAGTGGGTGCCCTGAGATATTGGACTAAGTACTACTATTGGACCCTGCACATATATGAGAGAGATATAGCACAGGGAAAACCCTTGTGAATAGAAACCCTGAATACCCATACCTTTGGTACAGAAACAGAAACAGAAAAAACAAAATCTATTATCGTGCAGCTGTACCTTCTACATTTTGGTTACAGAATTCCTACAAATGTTTTCTTGTTAAACATTTGGCCCGAAGTATTCATATCGGAGTATAAATCCACAGTAGTAGAAAAAAAGTTTGGATTATGTTGGCACCATTATTTCTTCCATCATATCCAATATTGGTAACATCAACTCCCGACTTACTCCAGTGGAATCAGTTCCCATAACCATCACTCAATTGATTGCCACGTGTCAACAATGTTAGGATGCACTGAACAATTTGACCTCCTTGTTTAAGCCCACATCAGAGCCTTTCTCTTCTTCCACACCATATAACCCCGATGTTCCTAAATATTCCTAGTCCACCTCTTTTGCTCCCCACAATTTTCAGCGGCACCTGCGTCGCCCTCGCGTGGAGGTGAAAAAATTTGATGGAGATTCGATAACTAAAATGGAACATTATTTATCTTTGTACAACATTATTGATGAGTTCCCCAAAATAAGGTATGGTGTTATCAATATAGATCTGGAACGTTGCCAATGGTGGTAATGGAGAAAAAATGCTCGCCAAGGGTTGTGTCTTGGACACAATTCGTTGTAGAACTTTATGAATGCTTTGACACTCACACCCACCATTTGGGACATTTGACAAAGTTCAAATAATGTGGCACAGTGGAAGATCTTATAGTTTCTTTTGAGTGTTTGTATTTCCACACAAAGGGCATGTCCGATGTTTTTTTGCGAGAATGTTTTATCAGTGGCCTCAAGAATGAGATATGTGCCCATGTCCTCATGGCTCGTCCTCAGAGTTGGTTGGAAGCTACTAAAATAGAAAAGGAATCACAATAGGTTGTCTCTTCTCAAACAAGAAAACCTTCCTTTATTCATCTCCCTAAACTAGTCACTCCCACTCCTCCTTCCACTCCCCTAAAGATCTAGAAACTGAGCAAGGCTAGAAATGGTACAATGCCAACTCAAGGTCCTTTGATATCATTGTGATGACAAAAATTCTTCTGGGAACAAGTGTAAGGAAAAAAGGATTTTTATGGCCATTTCAGAGGATTTTGTTGAAGAATATCTTAAGGCTCCCCCTATGACCGAGTCACCTGAAACCACAGACATGAATCCACCTTATAACCCTCCAGAAGTTGAACCGATCATTTTCCTGACTTCTTTCACTAGCTTCTCTACTCCCGAAACCCTCAAGCTAATTGGTTACATTATGAATCAGAAGGTCAGCAAAATTATTGATAGTGGAATCACCCATAATTTTATTCATGACCACATTTCCCAAGAAACTAATTTCTATATATGTCCACGAAATAAATTTCAAATCATGATTACCAATGGTGAGTCCATGAAATGTGGAGGGCGTTGTGAAAATGTGTGTCTCAAAATTCTTCAGTACCATATGAAATCTCATATTTTTTTCTATAAACATAGGTGGTTGTGACATTGTGTTGGGTGTCGAATGGCTCAGGACTCTAGGTTCCATTCTCATGGATTTTAAGGAATTAACCATGCAATTCAACGATGAGGGCCACCATTATAAGTTCCAAGGCATCAAAGTAGGTTGCATTGATATCATTTGTTCCCATCGAATGGAAAATCTCCTTAAAAAAGGTCATTCCAACATTATTGCACAACTCCATTCCATTGAGGCCACTTGACACCCTCTGTGCCTCCAGACCTCCAATCCATCCTCTCCAAACATCAATCTATTTTTTCCACTCCTCAAGGAATCCCTGCTTCTCATGGTGTTCATGATCATTCCATTCCCCTTGTTCCCAGTATCCTTCCTCCTAATGTTTGTCCCTATCGTCATCCATTTTCCTAGAAAAATGAAATTGAGAAAATTGTTCAATAATTGCTCACCTCAGATGTTATTCTTCCTAGTACAAGCCCTCATTCATATCCTATGGTCATGGTGCTTAAGAGAGATGGCTCTTGGCACATGTGTCTTGAATTTTGTGCCCCAACAAACTCACCATCAAAGATAAATTTCCCATTCCTATCATTGATGATCTCTTGGATGAATTGAGTGTTGTTGAGTTATTTACTAAACTTTTTATTCATTCTAGCTACCACCAGATACGTATGAAAGAGGCAAACATTCCTAAGATTGCATTTCGATCTCATGAAGGCCACTATGAGTGTTTGGTCATGCCATTTGGCTTGTGTAATTCTCCCTCCACTTTCCAAAGCCTCATGAATCATGTCTTCCATCCTTTTCTCCATAATTTTGTGTTGGGAGGAGGTCTGCTTTTGAGGTAAGGACTATTTTTGGTAGGAAAAACCCAATTTTGAAGAAGACCAACTAGCATGAAAAACAATACGTGCAAGTGAAAGCCACTTGCAAAGGAGTAAAGCATGCAAGCCCAAGTAGGAAAACCTAACCATGTTAGGGTTATGGTTTTGTTAAGAGATTGCAATGGCTAATAATCTAGAATAATAGTATAAATAAAAGCCTAGGAGGTGTTGGTCGGGTTGTTCCCAATTCGAAGAGCTTGTTCTGTATTTGGGACTGTTGACATGATTCCAAAATAGTTTTGATACCTTTTTGTAAGTTTTTAAGGTGTACATGAGTCAAGTAGTTAGATCTTGAGGGTTATATCAAAGGTTAAGGAGCCTAGTGTGATCTAGTCTTACAGAGGTTTTGGAACATTTTTCATGAGTGTATGATCAAAGATGTCGTGCAAACAATGTCATATTTTGCGGCAAACCTAATAAAAGATCCTAAGAAGCCATATGTGTGTGGATGTATCCCATGAGGGGTTGAACCATAGTAAAATCGGTATTATGTGCATTTTTATTTCATATTTACCTTATGTCAATAGTTAGATTATGAATGGATGAATGAATGGTTCAGTTAGATCTATTATAATGCATGCATAGGCTTGACACATCAATGAATGATAGGATCAAGGCCTGAAGAAGATCAAATATAACTTGAGATGCCCACTCATTCCTAGACTGCAATCACCTGAGCATTGTAGTCACCCATAGAACTATCTTGGGTGAGACTGCGCAGTGCACTCTGTGTACTTTGTTGCCTTCTGGTTTAATAGGAGGGTTGATAGTTTTAGAGTGTTTTGTTGGAAACATGTTCAGATTTGAACCTCAGTCATCCCAAGAAGTAGATAGAGATATTAATAACCAACAAATGGTTTTTTTCCAGGTTGGAACTGCATGGGATTTCCTGCATGGGATAGGTAGGAGAAACATGCGAAAAATGAATCTATAAAAATGATGTTTAGACCATGGAATCCAACAAAGGTGGAGATCGAAAGATGGTAGAAAACAAAGGAGCTTGAGTTTTTCCAGAAAGATAAGAGAAAATATAAGTTATCATAGCTTTAAAAACACATTTTATATTCCAAAGTATAAACTATCCTTGATATAGAGTAGCATAGTAATAAATATCACATACCACTCTAAAGTATTTCAAGAAGAAACATTTACAGTTTAATTTATTTTGTGTAAATTGGCACAAAGTAGAACTATAGTGAATATTTTGAATAAGAAATATTGCTCCAAGATTTACATTGTAGCTTATGTTATATACAAATATTTTCAGTACATGTTTAGTTCTCTTAACAACCTACACCACTAGAAGAATTTGGTCTTAGTTCTCTTAACAACCTATACCACTAGAAGAATTTGGTCTTTGTACACAGAAATATTGATCCTTTATATTGTCTTCCTTTCCTCTTTTTATAATCATCCATCTTCAATTGTTTCTTGATTTTGATAGCTACTTTACAAAAAAAAAATCGAGAGTGGACTAGTTAGGCTAGTTAAAGTAATTACCTCATCGCTACCGAGGAATATAGAAGGAAAAAATCTCATTCCCAAATTCTTCAACTAACCTTGATTTGTGAAAATTGAGACTCTTATATGATGAATATGGTTGTTGGGACTTGAATTTGGGTCATTGAACTTAAACAAGATTCAATCCACAATTGTTTATTAGAGTTCTATTAGTTGATGGTAATTAAAAATAACTTATCTCCCATATATCCTTTAGTACCATAAATAACTTCCTTCATAAATGATTGCTTTATCATTTACCAAGTGTCCTTTTATCATCTCTATTTGGCTATGGAAAATGGGATTTATTGTTTCTCCGGAGCCCATGAAAACAACCTTAGTATTTGAAAACCAATTTGCCAAGGAAAGAGATGTGGTTTTAGAAACCATTTATCAAAATCCCTAATTCATAAGTTTGTGCAACTTATTGTCGTGGTTTTGAATTGTAGAGGTCTACCTCCTTGATAAAAATATACATGTTCAGTATCCACAACTTACAGGGACCATAGATCACCTATCTACCTCCATGGTTGGATTTTCTTTTAACAATGAGGAAGCATGATGTAATCTAAGTCAATATTTGATCTTGATAGTGATTGTTTGTGGGGACTTTGTGGTTCCCTAGAAAATCTCTCCATCACAATGCAATATGGACCATTAATTAATTTGTGCAGAGACAAGATCAACTATTCCTGATATTTTACAATATTTGTTTCCCCAAATATGTAGTTCCCCATTATAACCTGTGGGTGGTAGATCTTATCAAGGTGGATCTCATCTGGGTTGTTTTGGGCATTTTAATTTCTTTGTTTCCTTATGGAACACCAACTATTCATCACTTGAATGGGACCAATCARGCTACCTTTTACTATGGATATATATGGATATTTCTCCTTTGACCATTACATTTGAAGGACATCCATAAAATATTTGGGATGAAGACTTCACTTGCAAATTTAATTATGATACACCAAGCTCTTTCGAAAGAAAAAATAACTTTACACAATGGAATATCATAGCTTGAAATCAAGTGTACATTCCCAACATAATTTATCAACCACCTCAACATAGTGAAATTAATAAAACGTCCATGAAACCAAGTTTACAAAACAAAGATTAGAAATTTAAGGCTTGGCAACACAAAATATTAACCAAGACCATTTGAAGCTACAATAATGCTAATGYCTTAGCGATGATTGAATGTAGTTACATAAGAATATCATCTTGAAATATTCAAACTTCTAGATTGTCATTTTTTGGTATTAGTGCTATGAAATGCTCATAATACCTTTCCGGTGGTCCTTGCCTATTTAATGACCCAACTTAAATATTCTTTCAAAATATCATAGAAATAAATAAACAACTTTACTGATCAACCATTTAGGTTTCGACTTTTGTCCTTAAAATATAATAGGATTTATTTTAATTCCTCCTTTGTGACTTCTTCCATCAACAATTGATTTTCTTCCTCTATCATAGATATTGGAAACAAAGTAGTTAACTTTAGGAATTTAGCAATGTTGTCCTTGTTTTACTCTTTATATGTGTACCTTGTAAGTAAGAGACCCGTATTTCAAGAATCAAATTAAATGTCCCATCTCACTTTTTCATTTCCCATATTGTATTTCATTCTCCTTGGATGCTTTACAAAATTATGAATTTCATTTTTTTTAATTTTCATCTCTCTCTCAAACTAGACATCCTTGGTTTTCATTCTCCAATCTACCTCTCTGTAATCTAGCATCTTCTTCTTCCTAGAACCCAAATCCCTTATCCTCACCTTCTCTTCCTAAAAATTACTCTCTCCTTATTCTTGTCATGCATTTCAACAATCTCCCCTTCCACTTCTTTTCAACTCCTTATCTAAAGTCTTATGCTTGTTTTCTACCCATGTTCTAGATGTGACCCTTGAACTTGCATTAAAACTTACCCATTCTTTTTAAACCAATTCTTGGTACTCCWCCTCCTCGAACCAAAAAAGATTAAATTTGAAGAGATTGGGTGGCTTCATATCCTAGCTCTCTATTTGCATAAGAATGGGTAAGGGACCTAACCCCCSTCCAACCTCCACCAAAGATCTAACCTTGTCTTATTTAGTTAGAAGGTTCTCAAATACCATCTATTAGTCATCTAGATGTGCACACATTTTGTAGGTTCAACATCTCCAAACCCTACTTCTTCTATCTTATATTTGAAAAAAAATCATCCTAACCAACCTACCCAACACACCTCACCAAAACTTGCAATCCAATATTCTTAAGTGCTCGATACTTTCTAATGACAACCTTTATCATCCCCAACCAGCTTCACACTTTGTAACAAGAATACATATTTATCCACTTTTCGCACAAGGTATTCATTCTTCAATAGAGCTTCACACTTTGTAACAAGAATACACATTTATCCACTTTTCGCACAAGGTATTCATTCACCAATAGATGTATTCATTGGCCAATAGATGTACTTCCGTCTGAAACTAGAATGATTCACCCCATTACTAAGACCTTGCTGAACGAAAAGACAAAAACTTGTTTGTCCTCGCAAATCGCAAGGGCCTTTCTTTAGACAACGTTAGTGTAATCAACAAGTTGATCACCGTCGGCCTCCATCGTAGCCTCCCATATCCTATTTACGACTAGCGGTCGATTGCATTTCATTGTTGGAAACCCTATATATAAGCCCGAATGTTGCATTTCATTGGAGTAAGGGCTCTGGCGATTTGATAGCGATCGAAAGGTTTTATTGTTCGCACCGGCAATGAGGGCCAAGGTTAGCCTTCGTTTCGATTCTACGGACTGTTGCTTATATCGGCTCCTCTTTTGCTTGGGTTTGTTTTTATGTTGTAATTAATTCAGATGGAAGAGTTTTCTTTGGAACAGCCAAATTTATCCGCTAGTCTTTTGCTTGGGTTTGTTTTTATGCTGTAATTAATTCAGATGGAAGAGGTTTCTTTGGAACAGCCAAATTGGGCTTGAATATTAGGAGTCTTTTTCCTTTTACAAATTTATTGCTTTGGTTTTGTTTTCCTACTCTATCATCTCGCTGTCCAGGACAAGAAATTTTGTAGAAACGCAATTGTGTTTTCAGTCTTTTTCCCTGCAGAGAGATTTTCACTCCCACGATTGAGAGTGATCCAATATTAGGTTTCCATCAGTCTTTTAGTCTTGAAAGGCCTGCATTGTATACTGCAGTTGTCTCTTGTTCCATCAGTCTATTGTTAAGCGATAGAAGCCCTTGTATGTAATTAGTGTGTCTACGCAACCGGCATATTTATTCTCTCATCCCATGGCCTGTAAATATACTATTGATGGCGATTTACATTATGGGACCTCTCCAGTTCTAAATTGGTTGTCTTTTATTTCTGGTTACTTTTTCCTTATAGTATTTTTAAATTGTTTTTTATGGTCACAGTGTTTTTAAATTGTTTTTTATGGTCACAGTGGAAGAAGAAGCGAATGAGGAGGCTCAAAAGGAAGCGCAGGAAGATGAGACAGAGATCGAAGTAATTTAACATTGGTGGCTGTTCTAGGAATAGCTTTGGATGCTGGAGACTTCTATTACTGGTTTTTCAAGTTTTGGATGGTGTGCTTTCTAACATTTGCTGTGGTGGAGAATGCAATTTTTTTGAATTGTGGGAAAGCCTGCTTGAA
>ML777128.1:0-13813 GCA_009831015.1 Picea engelmannii
GGAAATAAAAAATAGAATACTAAAAGAAAACTGAAATATTATCTCTATAAAAATTTAAAAGGGTGTATCCAGGCTTTATACCTCCAAATCTGACTGAAATACCCGTATCTTGGGATAATGGAAACCTTTTTAAGTGAAAAAAAAAAGTGTTTCTAGTTGAAATAAGTGCTCCATATGTAATGGAACAATCCTCTCAGTCCATAAATGTATGGAAATGGTAGGAACCAAAGATGTGGCAACACAACTTCATTATCTCGATCTATAATGGGAGAAATTATTTAAATGTGCTCTGATACCATGTTCAACAACATAGGTATTAAAACATAGGATGAACACCTTCAATAACCACTAACACAATGAGATCAAACATCAACACACCAATGTTTTGACATGGTAAAACTCCTATGGGGAAACATCCATGGGCTCAACCAATGTGGCCACTTGGAGCAATTTATTAATGCAAAATAAAATATTACAAAGAGATTTAAAAGAGAGTTTCTCATAATTGAACATCATAAAATGATCATCCATTCTCTTTAAATATAAAGCATGGACCAATTAGGTTTTAGGACATGGATCAATGTAGCCATTAATATCAAGGAGAATATGAGTCGTCAGATCACTCTATGTCAGAAACATATCATGACTATCAAATTTCCTAACTACAAATGCATACTAAAGAAACACACTAAGAAACACTCTTTAACCTAATGACACATTAGATCAAGTTGATCTTGACTAACTCATAAATGTCTAAATATCCTAAGACTACAATGACATCTGGGGAAGAACTAAGTCAAAGAAAGAACCTCATATTTTGTCTTTATTTACGCCGAGAGACACATTCTACAACTCAATATGGGGGAGATGTGTAATTCCTTTCATGCTCAACCTGAAGTTGAAACATGTTCATTTAAAATAAATAATGCAATATTGAATAAATGAAAAAACAATGTTGGCTTTAATGTAAAAGTTTTAAAAGAAAGAGAATGAGATGTGTAATTCCTTCCGTGCTCAACCTAGAGTTGACACATGTACATTTAAATACACACACACACACACACATATATATATATATATATATATATATATTGAATAAATAAAAAGACAATGTCGGATTTAATGTAAAAGTTTAAAAAGAAAGAGAAGGAGATGTGTAATTCCTTCCATGCTCAACCTAGAGCTGACACATGTACATTTAAAAAAAAATGATACTAAATAAAAAAATAATGTTGACTTTAATGTAAAAATTTAAAAACAAAGAGAAATATATACATTTTGTTAGGTTTAATTATAAATATTATGATACTTGAACAATCTCAGTGTCTTAGTTGTGTTCAATATGGGAAATACTTAATGAAAAGTTTTAAGTGAGCTCTAATGTAAATATATACTGTGAGTTTAAATTATTTGTTTTTGTTTTATATATTTAATATTATTTAAACATGTAAAGATTTCCTTATCTGTTATAATTGCCAAGTTTTATATATTTAATATTAATTATCTATTATAATGGTCAATTTTCATATTTAATTTCACTTAAACTTGGCAATATTTATTTTCACCCTAAAGAATGATCCAATCAGTGCACACCCGGACAATAGGGATCATTATCAATAAAAAAAATAAGATCATAAATAACATTATGTTGGAGGTTAATAGCTTGGGAACAACCAAGGCACTGGATTTGAACACTAGTATAACCGTGAAAATACAAAAATGGGAAAATATTTCCTTCTTAAAATAGATAGATCTTGAATCAAAACTCCAATTCCTTGCAAAAATACATAGTGGAGCCTAAAACCCCCTAGGTTTAACCTCAGATGACAAACCCTGCACCCACTAGTGTATGGGCCACCACTGATATATCTCACAAAGCTGCTAGGATTCCATGAGTATGGAAACATGAAAATGAACCCTGATTATCCATGAGCGCCATCCTACAATTCATTCCATTATCTAATCATTTCAACCCACCACCCATCTGCAAGTAAATAGTTATCATTTTCCTCTCCTACTCGACCAAAACCAAAGTGACTCTTTAACACAAATTCCTTTGGATGAAAAATAATGCAAATATAAAATTAAGCTATGTATGAAAATGTGCACCCATTACCTTATTTTGTTGTTGAGAAACAAGTCCCTGCGAAGAAGGCCGAAAGGACGTTCTTTGATTTTTACTCATGTGGGGTTTCCACGAGTATTTTAGTCACATAAATTCATTAAATTACTAGAAATGCACCTTTGGAGCAAGTTGGACCTATTGTTGCCCCGACGACTAAATTCATAGGTTCAGCGAGACTTGGTAGCATAGAGGCCCGAGTGTGCATGCAGCAGTTGCATTCATGATTTTGACTTACTTAAAGTCTTAAGATAAAGATGAGTAGGGAATGGAACCAGACAAAAGAAGATGGAACTCGATATGCTTACTTAAAGGACATTATTTTAATTTTTTGAACCTGGACACGATATAAAACATAGTACCTTATAGAAAACTTAGATATGCCATGGAAAACCTGCCCATATTAGAATGGGCAGACAAAAGAAAAAAATTCAATATTTCATGAATTTGAAATTAAAATTATATTGTTTTGTGTAGGTTCTCGTTCTCTACTATGTTCCTTGCACATAGTGAGTAATGTTTTTTAGAATTTATGTTGGTGAAGGTAATCCGTTGTGCAAACAAGTTTGTGGAAAAACAATAAAATATAATGCAAATATATATGGTATTGATGTGGAGGAAAACACTAAGAGCAGGCTTGGACGAGCACTCCTTATTATATGGCTATTATTGGTCTTAATCATCACTCAAAGTTACACTTCAATTCTAACATCAATCCTCATTCTTGACTCAAAGTTACACTGCAAGTCTAACATCAATTCTCGTAGCGGTTTTCAACAAAAATTCAAGGAATTGATAGCCTAGTAGTAAGCAATTCACTAATAGGATATCAAACCGGATCATTTGTTAGAGACTATTTATCAGAAAAGTTCAATATAGCCAAATCTAGACTAGTTCCTTTAGATTTGATCCAGAAGTATGTTAAATCTTTATCTCTGGGACCATACAAAGGAGGTGTAGCACCAGTTGTCCCTATATTCAATTGTTTTTATACAAGCATTGTGGATTTACAATTGTGGGTGGACAATTTTTCGAAAGTGGATTGGGACCACAATTTTCCGAAAGTGGATAGGGATTTGTAAGTAGACTTCCTCTCACTTTTGTTTCCTCATTTTACTCTTCTTCAATATGAAAATCATGACAAAATCTATGTTGATATAGATATTTTTTTCCAAAGAACTCCCCCCCCGCACCCGATATAACCACAACTATCCCGGCCCTCGCTAAGAATGATGGACTTCATAGAATTAACAATAACTAGTGGAAAAGTTATGCATGTGATAAACACCACAAAACAGTAAATTTTATTACTCAAAAATAACAAATCAGAAAGCTTTGAAAGTGGATCCAACTAACACTTCTTACCCGGGCCAAACAAACAAACTAAAGCTATCTATTTAGTAAAGTGGAAACCTATATATGCAATGCCATATGTTAACATGTAGTGACTACCGATAGTAACCAAGCAGAATTTCTTAGACTAGCTCTGGCATCCAAGCATGTTCTAACATACATAAATGCACACCATACAACGTGTCCATAATTTTTCTTGCAAAACGAAGACGTCGAGAACTGACACTGAAAGGAGTTCAACTATCGAGAATGTTTACTATATTTTAGCTCTAATAAACTGCATGGCAGGTAAATCTTATCACAAGATGTTGCTTCCCAATGTCCTCTTACAACTAACTTTGCGAATATGGCCATCGTTCAGGTTTGAGCATGATGGTGCGCCTCCTCTCCTAGATAGGATCAATATCCCATTTCATATTTCGGAAGGAATCCCAAAATACTTGTTTTTTATTTAACCAACAACGGGGAGGGAAGATATGACCACAAACGATTATTACGGGGGTATTTTGATTCATCCATTGGGGTTTCTAATTCGCATTTTGAAATAACGAATTTGACTTTTTTTTCATTGTCCCTCCAGCTTCGCTGGGCCTGAGCGCTATAATATTCAAGTTAAGGGGATAAGAGTTCAAAAGCACTCCCAAGCACGTATTTTATGAAGGCGCGGAGTGGTTTGGCCGAGTTCATACAGGTATGCCTCCCAACTCACTTTCTTTGAAGTTACAACATTAGTGGTAATTCCGCTGCTCTCCCGATTGAAACTTATAAAGATCTCAGGTCATCAAGTCACTTCTTGTTATGTATGTACCAGAGATTGGCCTGCCCATCCATCGCTTGAAGTCGACCTGCCCTGTTTGTTTGTTGATCCTGTGGCCTCTTGGTCCGCGTTGCTGGGACGTGCAAATTCCCATCACGATGCTTTCCCATCTCCACTAAACAAAAATAAAATCACGCATTAGAAAACTCTCTGTCTCTCTCTATATATAACACATACCCATTTTTTACAAACTAGCTGGTTAATATGACATGGATTAACCTTGTCAACTTGTTGAGAAACTGAGCACATAACCGAAACTACATCTGTTTTGGTTGTAAAGTGTCTTAGCCTGAGAATCACTTTAAGATGTTGTAAACACACAATTGTAGTTGCTCCTGCCATGGAACCCACTATCGTTGCATGGGAAAGGAAATCTATAATGAAACCCAATCTACCGTGTAGAATAGGTAATTATTTAGATAAGTTTTCTAAAGGATAGAATCCTACAACAAGCTTCCATTTACTCAGAACAGAAGGGGCATGTTGATTCATTCAATAATAAAATTGTTTAAATTGCAAGAAGTGGTCACCATGAATGAGTACCTGAGAACGCCCAATGAAGCTTGGAAAATGCCAGCAAAAAATGTAGCAGTGAAAACCAAACGCATATACAAGTGCAGATTCTCTTCTGGAGATACTTCACTCCCAATCTTAGATGCTAGAATAAGAGATACAACTGCCATCATTCCCACTGCGAGGTCTTTCGAGCTCCCCAAAATTACATATATTATAGGTTGCACGAAGCTAGAATCTATGATAACCCCACACCATATACAGTGATAAAAAACATAAATAAATTATATATCTGTGTGTATTATATCTACTAATAGGTAGTAGAGCATTAAGCGGCTTAATGGGTGGATTAATAAGCTTACAAAGTCCAATTATAGGAGGAAAATCCACGATATTAGCATAACTTATTCCCTATACCATAAACAACAAACAATTCACAAACACCAACAACAAACAATTCACAAACATCAGACAATATTCTTCAGATACCTTAAACAAAATAAAACAAAACTGGGTTAGACTTGATGAAATCCTTAATTACTTGTGGGATAGCGAGGCTGGATATGGTGATGCAGCAGTTCAACTTGGCAGCATAGAACAAGTACCTTGTCTGGAGCAGAAGGGAATGCATGGGACGAGAGTCCGAATGCTAAGCAGAAGGAGAAAACAAAGCTAGAATGCTCGGTAGAAGGGGAAACGTAGAAGGGAAAACAAAGCTAGAAGTGAGGAGGAAGGAAAATGCAACGGTGGACACCTATGTACCTCTGTGTGTTCTGTCATGCAACAATGTACTACGTTTCATGCAACAGTGTACTACCTGTAAGATAAATGGATGGAAGGAACCTCTTTACGATATGGAGTATTGCACCAAACATTTAATGTTGCAAAGTAATGCTAGATTCATCTCTATCATTACTTCGTTGTGTAAAATTAAAAACACAATGTGAACTTTAAATAAAAAATAACCTAAACTATCATCCCATGTGCCTCGAGAAGAGGCCAAATAAGAGGCTGAAATTAAAACTTAGGTTAAAAAACAACCTAAATTATATGTTTTCAGAAAAGTTTGGTGAAAACCATCAAAACAAATTGATTTCTATGTCAAATTAATATGAAAATTGAAAAACGATTACTAAGAGTCCCCAACCCGAAGGGCAAGGACTTATAAAGGTGTAATAAAAATGTCTGTCACTATGGAAGAAATATCTCCCGAAACACCTAACACTGAATATAAGAACCTACCAACTC
Organism: Picea engelmannii; assembly: GCA_009831015.1. Taxonomy (NCBI): domain Eukaryota; kingdom Viridiplantae; phylum Streptophyta; class Pinopsida; order Pinales; family Pinaceae; genus Picea; species Picea engelmannii. The sequence continues at coordinate 6,054 of ML777128.1, forward strand.
CCCTATATTTATATATCTTAGAAGAATCTCTCTCCTTATAGGCATTTTATCTATATTTTATATCTAACATCACTAACGTATCTTATTTTTGAAATGGATGAGTTACATGATTCATACATAGCCTCCAAACCATGTAGGATGCAAAAGGCATTTGTTGAGCTTCTAAAGAACCTATTAATTATGGTCTTGAGATTGAGATCCCAACATGGGGGTACTATTAACATCACTAGTCGTACATTAGTTGGAGGAAAATCACTCCTCAATGTATATTCACTAACATCGAGCTACCCTACTATAGAAGGCTTGACCTATTAATTATAGGTCTTGAGATTGAGATCCCAACATGGGGGTACTATTAGCATCACTAGTTGTACATTAGTTGGAGGAAAATCACTCCTCAATGTATATTCACTAACATCGAGCTACCCTACTATAGAAGGCTTGGTTTTTGCATCAGGAAGTGGACTTCTCAAGGAGATTTGATATAGGTCATGTGATTTATTTTCTTCTTTTTATATTAAAGTTATAGAATATATCTATTGCTTTTTTAATTATGTGTGGTTGAAAGGATAAATGTTGAAATTTAGTTTGTTGTTTAAAATAATAAATAAAAATGTAATTTCACCATAACAGAACCTAGACAACAAGTGAGTTCAGAGATATTATAGTATTTCTTTTGGGTCATATTGCATTAAGGGTTAGTGTCTTCAATGTTGTGATGTGTCAAACAATGACTCTATCAAGGGTTAGTGTATTTTGGGGTGACTATGTTTGAATTCATAATGTATTAAGGGATAGTTATGTAAGGGATTATAAAGTTCAAGGGGTATACTAATGTCATAGTGGTTAGGTTTGGTTGTATCAAAGTTCATGGTGTTCGGGGTATAGTGTGTATGAGATTATAATGTTAGAGTTATTATTGTATTAATGGGTTTCTTTGTTCGAAGGTCATAATGTTTCAAAAGATAATTTTGTTAAACATCATAAGGAGTTAGTAATAGGTTAGTAATATATATATATATATATATATATATATATATAATAATATGTGATAAATAATATTAATCATGGAAAAATGAGTGAGCATGTTTATAGGGGATTTGAACCTTTATGTGTGTGTTTCAAGATTTACAATACCAGTGCATCACCAAAAAACCAAGCATGTGTTAACATTTCATCTTTAATATTAATACTATTGGTAATAATTATTATATATTATTTTTCAAAGAGAAACTTATTTTTTATCATACATTCTTTATGAGATACATTGATTGGATTATTTTTTATCTGAGATTCACCAATTTGTAAGACATATACATGCTATAAAGAACTTAACCCAAAACATTTCCTTAAAATGATTTTTGAGATACATTGAATGCATTACGTTTTTTCTCATGTTACGAAATTCACCATTTTTGTAGGACATAGGCATGCTATAAATAATTAGCGGATTGACCTTCTTCACCTTACTTAAATGAAAGGATCAAGGCCTGACTGGAAGTATTGACCCCTACCTACCTGATAGGGCCTTTCAAAGCATGCATGCCTTACTGGAACGAAGGGCTAAGCCCTTCAATCAAGAACGAAGTCAACCGTGAATAATATATTTATCTTATTTAGACTTAGCTAATGACATCATTGTAACGTCCTCCATATTTGTCAAAGTGAAATTAGGTCGTTTCTTATACCCTTTAATTAATCTCTGGAGCGAGTGAGATTCGGTAGCTAAGTATAACTAATAGAACTCTATGTAATTACGCTTTGATTTATTCTCTCTTTCTTTCTCTTGAGTTAGCGAACCCGAAGATATATCTATATTATACTACTATTTTAGTTTAGCCCACCTAACCTTGTGACGTAATCTATGGCATAAACGAAATGATACGAGTCATTTCTCCCTCTAAATAAGATTCTAAAGTAAGTGACTTTACCAAACCTTCTTTTTCGTATCATCTGGGGATATGAAAGAGAGATCTAATTCTCTATAAAGAACATAACCCAAGACATTTACTTAAAATTCTTTCTGAGATACAACAATGGATTGTTTTTAATCTCATATTATGAAATGAATATGGATAAGGTAATCATATAACATAGGAGATAAAAAAAAAACTACTTAAGTTAAGTATCATGAGATTATTAAAAAATAATAATTATATTAATATTACATATGTTTAATAAACTTTGGATGCAAAGTGATATATTATTTTTAAAATGATTTAATATTTAGTGATTATTAAAAAAAAATTAGAAGAATTAAATTTAAAACAAAAATAAATATATTAATTATAATTAAAAAAAATAATTTAATAAAAAAATTTAATAATAAATCAAAATTTCAAGTTAATTAGAAATGAAATGAGATTTAACAAATTTAACATAACTTAAATAAAAATTAACTATTTTTTCTTCACATATTTTAAAACAATGATGACATAAAATTCAAAAAGTTATCTTTCTGCGTTATTACCTTATTGAGTTAATTAAGTTATTACCTTATGAGTTAATTAAGTCATATAATTCAAAAATTTATCTTTATGACTTATTACCTTATTAGTCCTTAATAATAAACTGATTAAGTTTCCCTTAATATATTTATTATTCCATTTTTCTTAAAAAAACATTATATTTTTAAAATATTCTAATTTATTGTATCTAATTTTTAATTGGTTGAAATCTTATTGGTAAGACATAAATTCCGTAGTGCCTCAATTTGTTTTTTTGTTAATTTTCAGAGTTATAAATTAATTTGCAAAACTAAATTATATAAATTATATGATTGGGTTATTTTGAGGTTCTGGTTTGGTTAAGGTATAATAGAAACATATTCTAGCTCATGTCACTGTGTCCCTTCTCCACAACCACCGCTCCATGCTCGACCGCTCCATACACAACTCACATCCCTGATTCGTTTTTCCTCTAACTTTGAGTCTGCAACTGAAGTCTCTGATTCTTTTTGCTCTGAGTTTCAATTCCCCAAGTCAATTTCTCCAACTACGTCCAAGCATCTGCACCTTCCTGGCTATGGTAAATTTCTCACCATATCTGACGGCTTTATAATTCATTTCTGGTGTCTAAGGCGCATAATAATTTTCACTATTTGAACTGAAAAACCTATTTAGTGCGAATAAAGTTCATGGCAATCAGAGTGTACCTAGATGTAGAGGTTGCTTCACATCTGCAGAGGTGGAAGGGGAAGAGCGGACTCGAGTCGAGATCTTCGCAATGACTTCTTTGACACTCTGTGTGGAGCCCCTATTCATAGCACTTGATATATTATGGATTAATATCTAGATGTAATTGTAAAGAACTTACATTTAGTTAGAAGGTATGGCCTTCACATTCTCTTTAGAATGCCTTTATCTGCTTAGTATTCAAGTTTTGGTAGCATGCCTTTATCTTCTTAGTCTTCAATTTTTGGTGGAAGGGGAAGAGCAGAGATCTTCCCGATGAATTTTGTTGACACTCTTTATAGAGAACATGTTCATAGCATTCCATTGATATATTAATAGAACCTTTGCACATAAAAAATCTAAATTTCTGGTAACATATGCTCGTTCACTGGTGATAATAAAAATTTGCAATTTTTTCTATGAGAAGAAATCATTATCATAAGTGCTTTTTTTTTTTATATGAAACAAAAGAGGTTTCAGCTACTAAAGAATTTGAGTTCATCTTATGGCCTTCACATTCTCTTTAGCATGCCTTTATTTGCTTATTCTTCAAGTTTTAGCTTCAAGTTTTGGTAACACACCTTTATCTGCTTAGTCTTCAATTTTTGGTGGAAGGGACAGAGCCGGGATCCAATGTAAATATACATTCAAGATCTACCGGATATGCCGACAATTTGTGATATTCAATGTATATATAAAGAGAGATGCATGATAAGTCGGTGGATGCGACGGGTGCAGCCAGTGGGTGGCAATTGGACTGTTCAAACGTTGGCAATGTAAATTCGTGTTCCCTTTCAAACATTTTCGTGTTTTATTTTTGAATAGAAAAAGAAAAATAAATCATAGTCTAAATATGGATTTTTCATCCTCACATTCTTTATAATCATAAGCATTTACCTCTGTGTTTCGAAGCGACAATGGCCTTGGGTTACTTGTTGTTTCCATTTGTGTTCCCTATTTTGCCAATATCGTGGTTACGTTTCTCGCAAAATAAAAATAAATCTTAGCAATTTATCAATATAGAGAGAATAAGAATTGAAATATAAATTCTCTTTTCAGTTGCGTCTAAAAATACATATTGCAATTCATCATTGAACATGAAGAAAAAGTATTTGCAATGAACACACTATTAATCAAATTTCTAAAAGGAGAATAAATTCTTTGAGTATAGTTCCCAAGAAACCCATTATGAAAGTGTTTTTGTCATTTTGTGTGCGATATTCTGTCTCATCTAAGCATCTGCGGGTAAGTGCAGAGTGTGCTAAATTTTCAGATTGAAATGCAAAGGGATCTTCCAAATCAAACTACAAATAACCTACTATTGTTGACCTAAACGAAATCACCCAACACAAGATATAGATTTTGTTGATTCGCGCTTCTACACCTTACTTTCCATACCAGAAAGATTGATGACTGGCGACCACACCTTGTGCCTCGAAGGTTTTCAATTTTTTACGAAAAACAAAGAGAGAGCGAAGATTTTAATTTCATTGACTCAAACCCTTGACCTAGCCTCTTAACCTTACCGAGAAGGCTCAGGAGGAGGTGGTGGTAAGCCTATCATCCATGCAAATAGAGAGATGCAACTTGGATTTCAAATGGTGGATGGATATGCAAACAGATGGACAACATGACTAGTAGCTCTAGAGATCACTTGCCTCGGCTAATAGACCTACGTGCTAGGTGCTCGTGTTTCCTAGTATTAAAGTTTTGCACTTATATAAAGTGTTCAATTTTTAACTCGATTTTTTTTTTTAATTATTTATGTGAGGCAAAGGTAGAAATCAACTTTATCACTTTCTATTTAAAATATATTTGATCCACAAAATTTATTGATTTAATATTTTTAAATATATTTGATCCACACAATTTACTGATTTAATCTTTTGATTTTGGAAGCCATGACAATAATAATCTGTATTATTTCTCTATAAATTTTATAAACTGGGTTGTCATGAACAAAAGACCGAGTCCACAACTACTTCACATCAATTATAAATAACAATACATGTTTTATGATATGAATCTGAACCTCGGCTCATTTGAACAAAATATGGAGATACATATCAATCATTTAAGCAAACAAAGAGACTTGTACATACCAACAGATATTGAATCGAATAACTTCCTTTGTGTTATCTCCACATAGGGTTATGCAGTATCTATAATTGTAGAGTTTAAATCCCCCCAAAAAGAAAATGATTAGATAAGTAAAACTCTAATTGAATTATTCAGATATGCTAAAAAAAACCAAATCTCTCTATCATGAAATGAAATTACACAATGATTTTATGTGAGAAAGTATGCAGAGAGTAATCATCGTTTAACAAATTTTAGAAAAATAAGGAAAACAATTATTGATAATTGGCCAGGTCACTCTATCTATTTGTCATGGATGCCACACATAAATAGTGGCATGAAACCCTGAAACCAGGTCATTATTGTTCAAGTCTGGCCACCACAAAGATGTTAATGGAAATTATTTAAGATGTTTATGAGTTACAATCAATGCTAGCAGAATTTAATGACCACACAAATGCTAATGAAAATTATTGAAGCTATTTACAAGATTTACAATCCATGCAATGAAATTTATAGGCTTATAAATTACTTTGTGGAGTCTCCAAAGACGACTAGTTTGGTGAAGAGCTCCAGGTTCCTTGATGGAATCCATGTGGCTAATCATGGTCTCAAGAGAATAATCAACAAATATGAAGGTATCTATGTTGAGCTCTCAAAATATTTACTGATCATTGGTGTTTGTCTCTTCATAAACAGGGAGTGCTCACAACACATTACTATGATACGAGAAGAAAAAACAAAGTGAAGTTGAAACGTAATAGGTCTTTTAGTTTTTTTTTAGCATCTTTAGTACACAATTATCTCAGCTATTTACAATATTTACAATTCATGCAATGAATTTATAGGCTTAGAAATTACTTTACAGAGTCTCCAAAGACGACCAGTTTGGTGAAGAGCTTCAGGTTGCTTGATGGAAGGCATGTGACCAATCATTGTCTCAAGAGAATAATCAACCAATATGAAGGTATCTACGTTGAGATCTCAAAATATTTACTGATCGTCGGTGTTTGTCTCTTCATAAACAGGGAGTGCTTACAACACATTACTATGAGACAAGCAGAAAAAACAAAGTGAAGTTGAAACGTAATGGTTCCTTTAGATTTTTTTTAGCACCTTTCGCATAGGGATTTTAAAACTCCATCTTGTGCCTCAAGATTCCAACGGTAATATTTTTGGTGCCTTGTGGTTTTTTAATGGTAAGAGACAAAGTATCATATTAAAAAAATAGGCACAGGTCAAACGATCAATTATACATAATTGGAAAAGTGAAATTGATACATAACAAATTCGAATAGTTATGGGGATGGATTGATGCCAGACGAACACGTGAATAGTGGGACTGCTTCTTCCATTCAATCACCCAAAGTTACCAATATTTATCTGATTTTATGGAAGTTGTTGACTGTGGAGATTCAAATTCCAATAATACATATAGGGCTTTAAGAATAAATAGGTGCACAGAAGCAGGATGTCAATCGTTGGCAAAAAAAATTGGATGTCGAAGAATCATTGGCAAAAGATCTTGGATGTCCTTCCACATTTGTTTGACAACAAGGTGGGTGGAGGCATCCTTTAGAACTTTACAGTTTATTACTCCTATATTCGATATTTATTACTCATATATCGCGAAGCAGGTACTAGTTGCATCGCAACTATTTTCATTGTTGACTTAGTTAAGTAGTGGATATATTCAACAATAGTAATGATATTTCATAAATAGATTGTAAAAAGGCTTACTAATAGAACGAAGTAAGGTAATCATTCTCTACAATAAAATTTAATTTAATATATATTAAATTAAATAAATAAATAATCTAATTTAATATATATTAAATCAAATAAATAAGAAAAACATATATTATTTGAAAAAAATAAATTCTGAATTTTTTTATTATTTTTAATTAATAAATTGAAATTAAACTTGTTATTTGAATATTTCTTTAAATGACTTTTTTACACCATCGTTTGACAATTTTTCCACATATCTCCAAATGTAAACCATATTACGTGACTATGTGTCATTTAATGGCACCAAGCTCCTGACTTCGTTAAAAAAAAAAACACTTCTAGACTTCTTTGTGTTCTTCAATGGGTATGCTATACATAGATATTGTATTTCATAATTGGTGTTTATTTGTAAGTTTCAAAAAATAATGCATGATTAATATTAAAAGAGGTTTCTTCATATTTGTTTTCATCACATCATCAATCTTGAAGTGAAGAATCAAACCATATCTAATATTTTTCTTTCACGGTTAAGAACCAAATATCAATATAGCATAGAAGAACCTCAGAAAAAGTACTCAACGACTTGAAAAATAGATAATTTCAGATAATAAGCCTCTTCATGGGGAAACCTCCTTTTACCCCACCCCACTTAAATGTTCAAGTACAAGATGATTCAAAATGAAAATGTCTCCTTGGTATATATAGGAGACTAGGAGGTATAATTACAACTAATGGCCTAAAGATGACATAAATAAAATAACATTACTAATATAATAT
>ML777128.1:13913-82793 GCA_009831015.1 Picea engelmannii
TACATAGAGTTCTATTAGTTATACTTAGCTACCGAATCTCACTCGCTCCAGAGATTAATTAAAGGGTATAAGAAACGACCTAATTTCACTTTGACAAATATGGAGGACGTTACAATGATGTCATTAGCTAAGTCTAAATAAGATAAATATATTATTCACGGTTGACTTCGTTCTTGATTGAAGGGCTTAGCCCTTCGTTCCAGTAAGGCATGCATGCTTTGAAAGGCCCTATCAGGTAGGTAGGGGTCAATACTTCCAGTCAGGCCTTGATCCTTTCATTTAAGTAAGGTGAAGAAGGTCAATCCGCTAATTATTTATAGCATGCCTATGTCCTACAAAAATGGTGAATTTCGTAACATGAGAAAAAACGTAATGCATTCAATGTATCTCAAAAATCATTTTAAGGAAATGTTTTGGGTTAAGTTCTTTATAGCATGTATATGTCTTACAAATTGGTGAATCTCAGATAAAAAATAATCCAATCAATGTATCTCATAAAGAATGTATGATAAAAAATAAGTTTCTCTTTGAAAAATAATATATAATAATTATTACCAATAGTATTAATATTAAAGATGAAATGTTAACACATGCTTGGTTTTTTGGTGATGCACTGGTATTGTAAATCTTGAAACACACACATAAAGGTTCAAATCCCCTATAAACATGCTCACTCATTTTTCCATGATTAATATTATTTATCACATATTATTATATATATATATATATATATATATATATATATTACTAACCTATTACTAACTCCTTATGATGTTTAACAAAATTATCTTTTGAAACATTATGACCTTCGAACAAAGAAACCCATTAATACAATAATAACTCTAACATTATAATCTCATACACACTATACCCCGAACACCATGAACTTTGATACAACCAAACCTAACCACTATGACATTAGTATACCCCTTGAACTTTATAATCCCTTACATAACTATCCCTTAATACATTATGAATTCAAACATAGTCACCCCAAAATACACTAACCCTTGATAGAGTCATTGTTTGACACATCACAACATTGAAGACACTAACCCTTAATGCAATATGACCCAAAAGAAATACTATAATATCTCTGAACTCACTTGTTGTCTAGGTTCTGTTATGGTGAAATTACATTTTTATTTATTATTTTAAACAACAAACTAAATTTCAACATTTATCCTTTCAACCACACATAATTAAAAAAGCAATAGATATATTCTATAACTTTAATATAAAAAGAAGAAAATAAATCACATGACCTATATCAAATCTCCTTGAGAAGTCCACTTCCTGATGCAAAAACCAAGCCTTCTATAGTAGGGTAGCTCGATGTTAGTGAATATACATTGAGGAGTGATTTTCCTCCAACTAATGTACAACTAGTGATGCTAATAGTACCCCCATGTTGGGATCTCAATCTCAAGACCTATAATTAATAGGTCAAGCCTTCTATAGTAGGGTAGCTCGATGTTAGTGAATATACATTGAGGAGTGATTTTCCTCCAACTAATGTACGACTAGTGATGTTAATAGTACCCCCATGTTGGGATCTCAATCTCAAGACCATAATTAATAGGTTCTTTAGAAGCTCAACAAATGCCTTTTGCATCCTACATGGTTTGGAGGCTATGTATGAATCATGTAACTCATCCATTTCAAAAATAAGATACGTTAGTGATGTTAGATATAAAATATAGATAAAATGCCTATAAGGAGAGAGATTCTTCTAAGATATATAAATATAGGGGAGTTGGTAGGTTCTTATATTCAGTGTTAGGTGTTTCGGGAGATATTTCTTCCATAGTGACAGACATTTTTATTACACCTTTATAAGTCCTTGCCCTTCGGGTTGGGGACTCTTAGTAATCGTTTTTCAATTTTCATATTAATTTGACATAGAAATCAATTTGTTTTGATGGTTTTCACCAAACTTTTCTGAAAACATATAATTTAGGTTGTTTTTTAACCTAAGTTTTAATTTCAGCCTCTTATTTGGCCTCTTCTCGAGGCACATGGGATGATAGTTTAGGTTATTTTTTATTTAAAGTTCACATTGTGTTTTTAATTTTACACAACGAAGTAATGATAGAGATGAATCTAGCATTACTTTGCAACATTAAATGTTTGGTGCAATACTCCATATCGTAAAGAGGTTCCTTCCATCCATTTATCTTACAGGTAGTACACTGTTGCATGAAACGTAGTACATTGTTGCATGACAGAACACACAGAGGTACATAGGTGTCCACCGTTGCATTTTCCTTCCTCCTCACTTCTAGCTTTGTTTTCCCTTCTACGTTTCCCCTTCTACCGAGCATTCTAGCTTTGTTTTCTCCTTCTGCTTAGCATTCGGACTCTCGTCCCATGCATTCCCTTCTGCTCCAGACAAGGTACTTGTTCTATGCTGCCAAGTTGAACTGCTGCATCACCATATCCAGCCTCGCTATCCCACAAGTAATTAAGGATTTCATCAAGTCTAACCCAGTTTTGTTTTATTTTGTTTAAGGTATCTGAAGAATATTGTCTGATGTTTGTGAATTGTTTGTTGTTGGTGTTTGTGAATTGTTTGTTGTTTATGGTATAGGGAATAAGTTATGCTAATATCGTGGATTTTCCTCCTATAATTGGACTTTGTAAGCTTATTAATCCACCCATTAAGCCGCTTAATGCTCTACTACCTATTAGTAGATATAATACACACAGATATATAATTTATTTATGTTTTTTATCACTGTATATGGTGTGGGGTTATCATAGATTCTAGCTTCGTGCAACCTATAATATATGTAATTTTGGGGAGCTCGAAAGACCTCGCAGTGGGAATGATGGCAGTTGTATCTCTTATTCTAGCATCTAAGATTGGGAGTGAAGTATCTCCAGAAGAGAATCTGCACTTGTATATGCGTTTGGTTTTCACTGCTACATTTTTTGCTGGCATTTTCCAAGCTTCATTGGGCGTTCTCAGGTACTCATTCATGGTGACCACTTCTTGCAATTTAAACAATTTTATTATTGAATGAATCAACATGCCCCTTCTGTTCTGAGTAAATGGAAGCTTGTTGTAGGATTCTATCCTTTAGAAAACTTATCTAAATAATTACCTATTCTACACGGTAGATTGGGTTTCATTATAGATTTCCTTTCCCATGCAACGATAGTGGGTTCCATGGCAGGAGCAACTACAATTGTGTGTTTACAACATCTTAAAGTGATTCTCAGGCTAAGACACTTTACAACCAAAACAGATGTAGTTTCGGTTATGTGCTCAGTTTCTCAACAAGTTGACAAGGTTAATCCATGTCATATTAACCAGCTAGTTTGTAAAAAATGGGTATGTGTTATATATAGAGAGAGACAGAGAGTTTTCTAATGCGTGATTTTATTTTTGTTTAGTGGAGATGGGAAAGCATCGTGATGGGAATTTGCACGTCCCAGCAACGCGGACCAAGAGGCCACAGGATCAACAAACAAACAGGGCAGGTCGACTTCAAGCGATGGATGGGCAGGCCAATCTCTGGTACATACATAACAAGAAGTGACTTGATGACCTGAGATCTTTATAAGTTTCAATCGGGAGAGCAGCGGAATTACCACTAATGTTGTAACTTCAAAGAAAGTGAGTTGGGAGGCATACCTGTATGAACTCGGCCAAACCACTCCGCGCCTTCATAAAATACGTGCTTGGGAGTGCTTTTGAACTCTTATCCCCTTAACTTGAATATTATAGCGCTCAGGCCCAGCGAAGCTGGAGGGACAATGAAAAAAAAGTCAAATTCGTTATTTCAAAATGCGAATTAGAAACCCCAATGGATGAATCAAAATACCCCCGTAATAATCGTTTGTGGTCATATCTTCCCTCCCCGTTGTTGGTTAAATAAAAAACAAGTATTTTGGGATTCCTTCCGAAATATGAAATGGGATATTGATCCTATCTAGGAGAGGAGGCGCACCATCATGCTCAAACCTGAACGATGGCCATATTCGCAAAGTTAGTTGTAAGAGGACATTGGGAAGCAACATCTTGTGATAAGATTTACCTGCCATGCAGTTTATTAGAGCTAAAATATAGTAAACATTCTCGATAGTTGAACTCCTTTCAGTGTCAGTTCTCGACGTCTTCGTTTTGCAAGAAAAATTATGGACACGTTGTATGGTGTGCATTTATGTATGTTAGAACATGCTTGGATGCCAGAGCTAGTCTAAGAAATTCTGCTTGGTTACTATCGGTAGTCACTACATGTTAACATATGGCATTGCATATATAGGTTTCCACTTTACTAAATAGATAGCTTTAGTTTGTTTGTTTGGCCCGGGTAAGAAGTGTTAGTTGGATCCACTTTCAAAGCTTTCTGATTTGTTATTTTTGAGTAATAAAATTTACTGTTTTGTGGTGTTTATCACATGCATAACTTTTCCACTAGTTATTGTTAATTCTATGAAGTCCATCATTCTTAGCGAGGGCCGGGATAGTTGTGGTTATATCGGGTGCGGGGGGGGAGTTCTTTGGAAAAAAATATCTATATCAACATAGATTTTGTCATGATTTTCATATTGAAGAAGAGTAAAATGAGGAAACAAAAGTGAGAGGAAGTCTACTTACAAATCCCTATCCACTTTCGGAAAATTGTGGTCCCAATCCACTTTCGAAAAATTGTCCACCCACAATTGTAAATCCACAATGCTTGTATAAAAACAATTGAATATAGGGACAACTGGTGCTACACCTCCTTTGTATGGTCCCAGAGATAAAGATTTAACATACTTCTGGATCAAATCTAAAGGAACTAGTCTAGATTTGGCTATATTGAACTTTTCTGATAAATAGTCTCTAACAAATGATCCGGTTTGATATCCTATTAGTGAATTGCTTACTACTAGGCTATCAATTCCTTGAATTTTTGTTGAAAACCGCTACGAGAATTGATGTTAGACTTGCAGTGTAACTTTGAGTCAAGAATGAGGATTGATGTTAGAATTGAAGTGTAACTTTGAGTGATGATTAAGACCAATAATAGCCATATAATAAGGAGTGCTCGTCCAAGCCTGCTCTTAGTGTTTTCCTCCACATCAATACCATATATATTTGCATTATATTTTATTGTTTTTCCACAAACTTGTTTGCACAACGGATTACCTTCACCAACATAAATTCTAAAAAACATTACTCACTATGTGCAAGGAACATAGTAGAGAACGAGAACCTACACAAAACAATATAATTTTAATTTCAAATTCATGAAATATTGAATTTTTTTCTTTTGTCTGCCCATTCTAATATGGGCAGGTTTTCCATGGCATATCTAAGTTTTCTATAAGGTACTATGTTTTATATCGTGTCCAGGTTCAAAAAATTAAAATAATGTCCTTTAAGTAAGCATATCGAGTTCCATCTTCTTTTGTCTGGTTCCATTCCCTACTCATCTTTATCTTAAGACTTTAAGTAAGTCAAAATCATGAATGCAACTGCTGCATGCACACTCGGGCCTCTATGCTACCAAGTCTCGCTGAACCTATGAATTTAGTCGTCGGGGCAACAATAGGTCCAACTTGCTCCAAAGGTGCATTTCTAGTAATTTAATGAATTTATGTGACTAAAATACTCGTGGAAACCCCACATGAGTAAAAATCAAAGAACGTCCTTTCGGCCTTCTTCGCAGGGACTTGTTTCTCAACAACAAAATAAGGTAATGGGTGCACATTTTCATACATAGCTTAATTTTATATTTGCATTATTTTTCATCCAAAGGAATTTGTGTTAAAGAGTCACTTTGGTTTTGGTCGAGTAGGAGAGGAAAATGATAACTATTTACTTGCAGATGGGTGGTGGGTTGAAATGATTAGATAATGGAATGAATTGTAGGATGGCGCTCATGGATAATCAGGGTTCATTTTCATGTTTCCATACTCATGGAATCCTAGCAGCTTTGTGAGATATATCAGTGGTGGCCCATACACTAGTGGGTGCAGGGTTTGTCATCTGAGGTTAAACCTAGGGGGTTTTAGGCTCCACTATGTATTTTTGCAAGGAATTGGAGTTTTGATTCAAGATCTATCTATTTTAAGAAGGAAATATTTTCCCATTTTTGTATTTTCACGGTTATACTAGTGTTCAAATCCAGTGCCTTGGTTGTTCCCAAGCTATTAACCTCCAACATAATGTTATTTATGATCTTATTTTTTTTATTGATAATGATCCCTATTGTCCGGGTGTGCACTGATTGGATCATTCTTTAGGGTGAAAATAAATATTGCCAAGTTTAAGTGAAATTAAATATGAAAATTGACCATTATAATAGATAATTAATATTAAATATATAAAACTTGGCAATTATAACAGATAAGGAAATCTTTACATGTTTAAATAATATTAAATATATAAAACAAAAACAAATAATTTAAACTCACAGTATATATTTACATTAGAGCTCACTTAAAACTTTTCATTAAGTATTTCCCATATTGAACACAACTAAGACACTGAGATTGTTCAAGTATCATAATATTTATAATTAAACCTAACAAAATGTATATATTTCTCTTTGTTTTTAAATTTTTACATTAAAGTCAACATTATTTTTTTATTTAGTATCATTTTTTTTTAAATGTACATGTGTCAGCTCTAGGTTGAGCATGGAAGGAATTACACATCTCCTTCTCTTTCTTTTTAAACTTTTACATTAAATCCGACATTGTCTTTTTATTTATTCAATATATATATATATATATATATATATATGTGTGTGTGTGTGTGTGTATTTAAATGTACATGTGTCAACTCTAGGTTGAGCACGGAAGGAATTACACATCTCATTCTCTTTCTTTTAAAACTTTTACATTAAAGCCAACATTGTTTTTTCATTTATTCAATATTGCATTATTTATTTTAAATGAACATGTTTCAACTTCAGGTTGAGCATGAAAGGAATTACACATCTCCCCCATATTGAGTTGTAGAATGTGTCTCTCGGCGTAAATAAAGACAAAATATGAGGTTCTTTCTTTGACTTAGTTCTTCCCCAGATGTCATTGTAGTCTTAGGATATTTAGACATTTATGAGTTAGTCAAGATCAACTTGATCTAATGTGTCATTAGGTTAAAGAGTGTTTCTTAGTGTGTTTCTTTAGTATGCATTTGTAGTTAGGAAATTTGATAGTCATGATATGTTTCTGACATAGAGTGATCTGACGACTCATATTCTCCTTGATATTAATGGCTACATTGATCCATGTCCTAAAACCTAATTGGTCCATGCTTTATATTTAAAGAGAATGGATGATCATTTTATGATGTTCAATTATGAGAAACTCTCTTTTAAATCTCTTTGTAATATTTTATTTTGCATTAATAAATTGCTCCAAGTGGCCACATTGGTTGAGCCCATGGATGTTTCCCCATAGGAGTTTTACCATGTCAAAACATTGGTGTGTTGATGTTTGATCTCATTGTGTTAGTGGTTATTGAAGGTGTTCATCCTATGTTTTAATACCTATGTTGTTGAACATGGTATCAGAGCACATTTAAATAATTTCTCCCATTATAGATCGAGATAATGAAGTTGTGTTGCCACATCTTTGGTTCCTACCATTTCCATACATTTATGGACTGAGAGGATTGTTCCATTACATATGGAGCACTTATTTCAACTAGAAACACTTTTTTTTTTCACTTAAAAAGGTTTCCATTATCCCAAGATACGGGTATTTCAGTCAGATTTGGAGGTATAAAGCCTGGATACACCCTTTTAAATTTTTATAGAGATAATATTTCAGTTTTCTTTTAGTATTCTATTTTTTATTTCCATGTTGCTACTCTTTTTTATATGTGTATTCTCTTTACTGTGTGCTCTGTGTGATCTCGGAAAATCATAAATAGTGGGAAAAACTTCATTTTCAGGCTAATCTAACCAAGATCTAACCCTTGTTGATGTTGAGAAGTGAATTTGTTTTTGTGTGTTAATGCATGAAAATAATTTTTTATTGAGCACAGAATCCAAGGCCATCTTCCACAAAAACAATTAAAACACCTGCAATCCTCCTTTTTAAGACTGTAATGTGGTTTTCACTAGCTCATTTGTGATGCAGGAGCATCTCCCCACCTCAGCAGTGAGTCAACCAGCCAACACATCGAAGCACATTCAATGGAGGAGAGAGGCTCCAACCATCTCATTTTAAAATTTAAAATTGTAATTTAATGCAAATTAAATGTTTGAAGGATGGAATAGACATGCATATGCCTTTGGGTAGGCTGTAGGTGATGTCTCCTTAAATGGATGACAGTAGGCTAAGATCTAGATACGCTCTAGACTAGACAACAATCGAATAATTCATTTAATGTAATTAATGAGAGTTGGTGAGATGGAGAGAAGGATTGAGAATCCTCATTTTGTAAAAATATCTTTGTATAGATTTTCATTAGCATGAAGGGGAGATTAGTGTTAGAGAGCATGCAGAGAAGAGAGGAAAGATGAGAATCTGTGGTGGTCCAAGCTTCTGTACACATTGTAAACAGATATTTTGAGATTAATACAAAGAACATTTTTTCCTGCATGAGATTCTTTGTGTGGTTATCTATGTGTTTATGAATGAATGTCAATTGTGTGTTCATTTATGTTGTATATGTGTATGATAGGTTTCCATCTGTAGGGATAGACACAATTTGTTGTTTGTGTGAGTTTTTTTATTTCAGTTTGGTTTCTTTGTGGCTAAATGCAAGGAGTGCATGACAGAGTGTTGAGGACTCTATGAGCCAGTGAGAAGAGTGCACATATGAGATCTGTGTTGAATTCAGGCGAGGACATGCCATGAGGGCACATAAGATAAGTCATTATCTCGAGGGAGAAACCTCAAGGTTGTTGAACACCTTGGAGGTAAAGACTGTGCAGAGGAGGCACATAGGAGATAACAAAATTTCTGAGGGTTCTGTTTAACTCTTCCATGAGGGCATCAAGCAAGTGCAACGAGTGCACAAAATAACTCTATTTCAAGTTCAGAGATAAGGTAAGTGTCGAGGAGTGACACACACAGAGTTGTTGCATACTTTGTAGGAGAGATCAACAAGGAGTGCTTGAGCACAAGGTTGCGAGGAGGGAACCAAGTTTCCCTTTGGAGGAGAAGACAAGGACTGAGTCCCTCTAAGATCTGAGAAAGAAAAAGATCAGGAGGAAATGTGCCTTTGCGTACAAAGATCCAGCAAGAAGGAACATCAAGGAGCTAGGAAGAGATATATCGAAGAAGCAAGCATATTGTAGGAGGGATCTAGGGCCGAGGTCACGTTTCCTTGACAAAATCTCAAGAGGGACAGTGTTTTCAGAAACGTAGGTGAGACCCAAGTCACAGGGCCTGCAGGAGAATCAAAGGTCGAAGCCTTTGAAAAGCGTTGGAAATATTCCAAGTTAGGGAGGAAAAGAATAATCTCAGGAGGAGCAACAACTGTCATTGAATCGAGAACTACAGAAGAGATATGGACCGTCGAGTCTACGTCCAGACCATGGAGAGAACACACAGGAGGAAATCGGATATGGGATGTCAGACCTGAGAATAAGGACCAACAATTGTTGGATCCAGGTAAGGTGCATGTGCCTTAACCATTTAATAAAAGACTGGAGAGCAGACTTTGTGAAGTCCCGAAGTTCTGAAATCATTGGATCCATCCATCATATGAGGACAGGTAGCAGCAAATCAATGTTTCGTTGACTCATGACTCAGAGAAGAACGAGAGTAGATTTTTAAGAACTTGCGAGGTCCAAGCTCACGAGTTGATCTAGACTGTCAGGTCTGAAGGAGTGTGAGTCATTGATTTGCCGCTCATGGAAATCGGGAAGTTTTGGGGATCGGAAGACTAGAGGTGAGAAGTCTTTCGATTTCATGATACGTGAAGTCCCGACTCGTGAAGAGTTGATCACAACCATCATATCGTGAAAGATTTGTGATCGTTGGTCTGGGTGAGCGGACTTCGGAAGTTTGGAGGTTGAGATTTGGAGCGGGGTGTTGGACTACATTCCAACTTCGCGAGTCATGATGTTGTGAAGCACTCAAAGGATTGGCCGCAGGTCATGGAGAATGGTCATATGAGTGGAGGATAAGGTAGGAGCTAGCAGTTGGTTAGGCTCTAGACTTGTTTTGGGGTTCGATATTTGGAGGAGTCGAAGCGACTCACAACAGAACACCTGAGGTCTCGAAGAGAGAAAAGAATTTTGGTAAGGCCTGTGGTCACATGGAGGGGAAGCTCATGTCAGGTGCTTGTTCATGCAGGCCGAGTTTCGAAAAAGGACCTGTGGATGTGTTTAGCGTGAGGATTCCAAAAGGGAATCAAAGATCTAATCCAGCTCATAATTGTGAATGATCCAGCGATCGGGAGGTCAATAAACACTATTGAGGTTGGGACCTGCATCAAGTGGTATCAGAGTTGATTTTTCGTCTGTATATTTCATGTGAGGGAAAAGTTGGGAATGATCTCATTTTCATAGTGAACAATGGTATTACCAGGAGGGTAGATTGAATATGAAGATGGCTACTGAAAGCCGTGGGCATGGTCAAAGAGAGGACCGCCAGCAGAAAAGAAAACCAGATATGAATCTGGAGCTCGTTGAGATAAGGGAATAGATGGAACAACTAACATTAAAAATGTAGCAAGATGCTAAAGTGCATTGGGTGTATGAGTGGCCCATTAAAAAGAAAGTGAAATGGCTCATTCAGAAATTGTTGGCCAGAGGACAGTGAGATTTGTTAAGGAGGTGGCTGAAGTATGTTTAAATCCTCAAAGGTAACGAGGAAGTGGCTCACATTGGTGAGACAAATTATGGGAAGAGTCTCAGTGATGATGAGGAGAAGAGATCGGTTAAGGATATCAAAGGCTGCCAGGAGGGGCAGTAATGAAAGTTCATATTTCCAGGTGGGAAATGAGATGAGATTAGTGGATCTCATAGACTGTCAGGTGGGTAGGGAAGAAATCTCAATTTTCTAGGTGGGTAAGGGAGAAGAGATGAGACTATACGAAAGTCTCAGGAAGTCAAAGGTGAGTTCATATCAGTAAGGAGAGCCGAAAGAGGAGGATCATAAATGATTTCTAATCATTGGGGGAATTGAGATATTCCTGCCAAGCAGTTAGGAAAATTCTAGCATAAATGTTGCAGGCGTAGTAAAAAAAGGACAACCAACAGTGACTGTGGTAGAGGAGAACATGGAGTAGACACTGATGTTTTCCCCAGCATAAAGAGATGAACATTCGGTAGAATGGCTCAAAAATTTAAGCCAGGAAGCTGAAAACTAGATGACTGCAACACTGAAGCCTGCAATAGAATAGCAAGAAGACAACATGGAATTTGTTGATATGTGAGAAGAGTTAGAATCCATAAAGAGAAGGGTGATAGTGGAAAGAATTCACATCTAACAGATCAGGTTGGAAACAGATGGAGGAGTATTCCAGTCTTGAGAGCAGCTGGAGAATGTTGGAGTTGAACCAACACAAGGAGAACTAGTAGGAGCTAATCTGTGAGAGTAGATAGTTGAACAGTAGCTCAGTGATGAGACTACATAACTAGAGTTTGTAGAAGAGTGGCCATATAGTGTCACGAAAGAGGAAAACAACATGGGAGATCAAGTAGATCTACCCATTGACAAGGAGGAAGTGCAGCGGAGCAGGCTGCAAAAGAAGAGCCAGCCAGGTGAGCAGTTGGACGAGGTAATTGAATAAATCAGGAGGTTGATGTTGAGGTCAATACAATAATCTATCAGCAAGGAGAAGTTGAGAAGAAGAGAGCCTCCCAGAGTGACAGGGAAGATGCAACAACAACAACAACAACGAAGTAGTGGAGTGGATGGACAGCTCCAAAGAATAGTTTGGGATCCAGGTGGATTTCAACAATAGTGCTGGGAAGGTCATGAGCATGAGATAATGAATTTTTCACATCAGTGGAGTATGATATAGGAGCATCGCCCCACATCAGCAGTGCACCAACCAGCCACCACATTGAAGTGCATTCAATGGAGGAGAGAGGCACCAACCCTCTCATTTTAAAATTTAAAATTATAATTTAATTCAAATTAAATGTTTGAAGGTTGGAATAGCCACATAGATGCCTTTGGGAAGGTTGTAGGTGATGTCGGCTTAAATCGCTAATAGCAGGCTGAGATCTAGATCCACTTTGGACTAGACAATCATTGAATAATTCATTTAATGTAATTAATGAGAGTTGGTGAGATGGAGGGAAGGCTTGAGAAGCCCCCTTTTGTAAAAATATATTTGTATCTATTTTCATTAGAATGAAGGGGAGATTAGTGTTAGAGAGCATTGTTGTAGGAAAATCTCCCTGCGGACCGGTAGATCTCCTCTTGAGAGCTAGACTCTTAACTCTTAACATAGAAGATGCTTAACATGGACATTGACTTCCTTTTAGATCTAGATAGACTAATGTATGAGGAGGAAGGAGAAAAGAAGTACCTTTTTACCGGTGTTTTTCCCTGCACGGTCTGATTTGAGCTCTAGCCTTGAACTCCTCGATAAGCCCTGTAAACAAACGAGGTACAACCAACTTCCTACCCTACTGAGATTAGATTAAAACAGATCTATCTACTAGAGGAAAGTTCATGTGAGATCAAACACAAACTAGAAAGGAGCAGGCCAAGCATATCATATTAATGAGAACAACAAAGAAGAAAACTTACAACCGTAGATGTGAGAGCAACAATTTTGTCAAGTTCCCCTTGTCCGAACCCTTGCTTAAACAATCTACCCACATAATGCTAAAGTTCCAGATAGAATCTTCCTCATGAGTTCATAAGTTAGATGCTTCATAGTACTTTCCATCCCCTTTCACCGTGAGAAGTCATGCTTATATAGGCTTGGAGAGGCCCAACCACTTGAGATATATTTGGGGTAAGTTGAGGATTTTCATCCTTTAGTTAGGGATCTTCCCTAGGATCATGGCTTGACCAAGGATTCGAATCCAACTGCCTTCAGATATTGAGATGATCTTTCCCTCATTCTTTTCAACAAACCAATTTTTTGCCCAGAATAGGTAGCGCTCCCCTAAAAGGGGCATGAGAGTGCTACAACGCTCCCTAACAATTCATAGGGAGGTGCCAGCACTCCTGATAGCAGTAACGCTCCTCAAAAGGGAAGACAAAGTGTTATAACACCCCCTGAGAGTGTATAGGGGGGTGCCAGCGCTCCTAAGAGTGGTATAGGGGAGCGTTGTCCTCTGAAACTCAATCTTTAGTGGTTCTTTCAAATGGAAAAAGGTTCATAACTTTGTAACCCATTCTTCTTCTTCCAAATCAAATGTTTGAGGTGTTTCAAGTGTATTTCTAATGTCATTATAGGTGCGACATAGGCATTATGATAGTATTCTTTCCTTAACACTTTCGACACTTGCGACCAAA
The DNA here is from genome assembly GCA_009831015.1 of Picea engelmannii. Taxonomy (NCBI): domain Eukaryota; kingdom Viridiplantae; phylum Streptophyta; class Pinopsida; order Pinales; family Pinaceae; genus Picea; species Picea engelmannii. Next base: position 27,300 of record ML777128.1, read on the forward strand.
ATGCGACACTTGTGACCAAAATGAGACACTCGTGACACTTGTAATGACGATACTTGCGACACTATCGAAGTGAGAAATGTTGATGTGTAATAGATTGCCCCCCAATGTATGAAGTTAGAAGATGAGAACTGATAACTGAAATACTTTGTAGACTGTCAAGCAAGGGTATAGACGCAGAGAACCTGATAGAAGATGCACACAAACATCCAAACAATTGTTAAGACATGCTTCAAACCCAAGGCAAGCATACCTATGCTTGAGTGATAGATACTTTCAAGGTATGGCCACCATAAATACACTGCAGATCCATAATTGTATTGATAAAAGGTATAGCCACCGAGGATACAGTGTGGATCTATACTCTCATAACCCTAAACTGATCGTAGCCATGAAGGATACACAGTGGATCTACGAGAAGACGAGACATAGCTACGACCAATACAAAGTGGATCTATGTGACAGTATATGTGTCATTGTTCAAAGGAAACTCCATCACAACCTGGGCAAAGTACATATTAGAGTGATCACTCAACCTAGGGTCTTCTTACCAATACTGATGTAGTACGAATCTAACCATGTGAATAGATGTCTTGATGTTGAACATGGAAGAAACCACTTGATTACCGGTCAATGATGTAAACCATTGACAAGTGCAAGGGAGGTCACCATTGATGTCAGTGATTCCCAAGGTACTCTAGTAAATTCCAATGAATGTGAATGGCTGAGCTGAAGTCGAACATCTGTGGAATCACCCGATCATAGGTCAATGATGTAATCTCACTGTCGAATGTGAGGAGGCTGGCCATTGAGGCATGCAGGTCCCAAAGTACTAATTGGTTTCTAAGTCTAGTTCCTGGATAATGTGTTGAAGTCGACAGGAATAGACTCGTCGAAGGAGGGCCTTGATGTATCCCCCATCGACGACATGAAACAGACACAGAGATGTAATTGGTAGATCAAATGAACATGGTGTAACACCCTATTTCCCCAAGTCTATAAAAATAACTATACTAGCCAAGTATTGTGGCAAACGCAGAAATGTGAATGAGTGATGTGAATGGACCTTGTGAAAAAGGTCAATGAATGTGAATAATATTATGACTATATATTACAGGACTGTTGAGAGTGGATATGCTGAAAAAGGGACCACGATGGTTGAAGAAAGGTGGTGGAAGGCACCTGGAAATGTGGCGTTAACTTCCACCGAAACCGATACTGTATTTGGACTTCACTAGCCCGGAGAACCAAGAGCGGCTCGCTGGCCCAAATTAAATGACTTTCCAGGTTGGTAGGTAAATGGCTCCTCATGAGTAATGAGGGATGGGGGTGAACCTCCCATCCGTAGAGTCCTCAGACATGACCACCGCGAGGAATATCGTGCCACATGCAACCTCACCGAAAAGAGAAAAGGCAGGAAGAGTGTGCGATCAGGGGGCAGACACGAGGGAAAGAGAAAGGAGAGAACTCTAGAAAAATACAGAGTGAGTGATAGCAGAGAAGGAGAGTAACCTTCATTCTTAGTCATTGGAAAATAGAGACGCAGTCTCACAACATCGTGGACTCAGCTCGGGGGTGGCTAGTGGTAAATCCATTGGGAGTCGTTGAGCCTACGGTTGGGTGGAAACGAGCGCCCCTCTCAACATTTGCAATCACATCTAGTGTTATTTCTGATAAGTGTTTTACATATTGCATATTGAAATGTATATTCTGGCATTTATGATCATCTAGAATATTGAAACTTATATGCTGACATGTATGCTCATAGTCTGTGCAGTTTATGAATGGTTTGAGTATAAGACTGTCTGTGTGGTGTTTTGATCAGAAATGGTGGTTGCATGCTTTCATTGGAAGGGCCACGTATGGCTTATGTTTATAGATAGATTTATATGTATATACGCATATTGAATTAATTCATACTTCAAGTCTGTTCTCGGGAAATCTATACGCTTATCCATCTTAGGTAATACCCTGGATAGATCTCCCCATAGAGACACCCTTCTTGGAAATATTACCAAGAACCTGAAAAAGGATTTGAAGGTGCAAGTCTTAGTAATCCTGCATGAGAAAGAATGATCCTCTTAAAATCCTGACATTTTGACATTTCAGCACCGGAGGTATCTAAGCACGAGTCCTCTCACACTTGCAATTCCCGAAACCCTGATCCATGAAATCCTGAAATGGTAGCGTAGGGATAAGTATCGATTGATGGACGAGATCCTGTTGGAAGGTCTAAGGTCAGTCGTGACCGTTATATTTGAGGGAGAAATGAGGGCGTTAAATGCCTCAACCCTTTTCTCTTATCTTCGCGAGTAGCGAAGAAATCGGGACCATAGATCCCGAAGGTCCGTGGGAGTATCTGGACTGTTATTTTATAAGGACACATGGCAGTCGGTAAGCATTTTGGCATTTCGACATTCAAGGAATCAAAGGGAAAGAACCCTTGTCTTTTCAAGTTGCGAAATCCCGGTACCCGAAACCTCGATGCACTCTGTGGCAGAAAGGAAGAGATCTGGACCGTTGGTTTTCCATGTCCAGGGAGTAGTAGGAGAGTGCACAGTGTGGGATAGATCTGAACCGTTAGATCTTAGTCAGAAAACCTAACAGCCATTGGATCTGTCAGGAGATGCATGAGGTTTAAGCCTTCGTGAACAGAGGCGAAAGTCCCGAAAGAGGAGTTGGTATCGGGATTTCGGACTTCGGGATTTTGGAGGTCTCGAGGACAAGAGATCGGGACACTCCATGATGGAAGTCCCAAAATAGATCTAGACCATCCAATTAAGGGAGGACGCATGTCGCGAGATCACCCATTTTGCGGACTTGGACATCGGGAAACAAAAGAGGAAGGTGAGCATTTTGACTTCGCACCTGGCGAAGTCCCGAAACGATCTGGACCATCCATCCGTGGAGGACACGTGGCAGAGATCAAGATTCCATCGGTATTGCAGATACCGAGGATTCGAGTTGACAGAGGATTTGTGTCACCGGGGGTCGCAAGTCACGAAATCGCGAAAAGATGAGGACCATCCATCTGAGGGAGTCCCATTGGCAAAAGGTCGGGCCCTCGTATTCATAAATCCTGAAAGAAATAAGACTAAGGTCTTATGAGGAGTGGTCACCTGGATTAGGTCATAGCCAGGAGGGCTAATGTGACAAAGGCCACGTCGGGAAATCGGAGATCGGGAATTCAGGAGTCCCATTGACAAGAGGTTGAGCTCTCGTATTAATAAGTCCTGAAGGGAATAATACTATGGTCTTATGAGAAGTGGTCATATGGACCAAGGCATAGCCTAGGGGGCTAATTTCTGATCGAAGCCTCTTCGGCATTTCAGAATTTTGGGGTTCGCAGAGTTGAAAGACTCGACTCACTTATATCGTTGAGTCACGAAATGTGAAAAGGCGCCTAGTTGTTTGGCCTGTGGTCGTAATCAATGATCACATGGAGGTGGAAAAAAGAAAGGAAAGAGATACCCTACGCTAAGCCCCGTAGGACTTAGAGGATTATGTCCCTCGATAAAAGGCGAAAACTTTATTATGTCGTAGTGGGTGTGTTACAAATTGGTATCAGAGCCAGGTTACAACACTTGGTCTGCTTGGGCTCATGAACGAGTTGCGCAAAAGCTCCGTTCGGAACACTCCTAAAGGGAGTAACCCCCTATCTTAACCTTCCTAATCAAAAGATGAAGTTAAGAATGAAAAAACCTTATTGTGTGTGTGTACATGTGAAAATATGAATTATGTACTGGTTATAAATAAATATAAATATTAACTAACAACCAACATTTTTCCTTTTGCACACAAGCGGAAGATCAACCGCGGGAAATTAACAACGCATAGTATGGTGACTCACCATGAAGTGGGAGAGGGCTCCCACAATAGAGACGAAGAGTCTGATGAAAGGAGGGAAGTAGGGACCCCTCCATATCTAGTCGAGACTGTGAGGAGTCTCATGGTCGAGTTACAAAGCTGCAAGGATGACAATGAAAGGATGATGAAAGAAGAAGAAAAGAAAACAGAAATTAACGCAATTTTACTGCAGAGTTTATCCAATATACAAAGACAAATGCAGCATGAACCTAAAACTCAGAAACATGCTCATATCAATGGCCATACTGAGAGGAGCACCTCGAAAAAGTTCCACCCCAGAGGTAAAGGAAAAGCGTCGGATGATTCCTCTGAGAAGGAAGCTGGCGATTCAGAGGGCTCTTCTAGCAGCATAACCAGTTCATATTCCCGAAAGAAACATAAGAAGCAAAATCCTTCCAAAGGTTGTAAGTTTGAAGAATTCAGAAAAGCCAAACCACCCTCCTTCGACAGTTAAATAAAGAAGGGAGAGGAAGCAGAGGCCTGGCTTCTTGGACTAAAGAAGTATTTCAGAGTCCATGACTTTTCAGAAAATATGAAGGCCCAAGGGGACACCTTCAACTTGAATGGAAAGGATTCCATTTGGTGGGAAGACCTTAAGAATGTCAAAGGGGTTCGCGAAGAGGACCTGTCTTGGGAATGGTTTGAGAAATACTTCCGGAAGAGTTATTTGTTGGAAAAATATTTCAATGAAAAGACTAAAGAGTTTTATGAACTCAAACTGGGACAACTCACTATAGAAGAATATGTCAACAAATTCCTCGACTTGTTGAGGTATGTACCCTATATCAAGGTGGAAAAGGAAAAGGTGCAATGCTTCATCAGTGGACTACCTAAGGACTATCAGAACAGAATTGAATTTGATGAGCCAAAGATTCTAGAAGGCACTATTCGAAAGGCAACCTATTGTCATGAACAGTTTGGGCATCGAGCAGAACCTCGTGAAGGATGGAAATAGAAGAATACTTCAATATTTTAGAAAAAGGAGATTAAATCCCCAGGATTTAATAAATATAAGAAGAACCCAAGAATGAGCTTCCCAACCCAGAGTATGCACCAGTAGAATTTTCCCTCCTTGAGCGGAAATAAAACTTCTGGACCCATATCAGTGAAGACTGATAACCCAAAGAGAGAACCTTTGAAATGCTGGGGTTGTGGGGAAGAACATCTATTGAGAGACTGTCCACACTGGCAACAAAATGGTCGGAGGATTTATAACATCTAGGAAGCTACTACTGTCAATGATGTGGCCAGGAGTGTGCCGCAAATTTATGAAGCCTTGGATAATAACCAAGCTGACCACCAAGCTTCAGTGGTGGAAATAGAAGGTATGATTTCCAACCATCTAGTGTATGTTTTAATTGACCCTGGTTCAAATTTGAGTTATATAGCCCCTAAAGTTGTTGATAAGTATAAACTATAGCCACAAAAACATACCAAGCCATGGTTGGTACAGTTAGCCACTGGCACCAAAAGAAGGGTAGCGGAGGTTATACCAGCCTGCCAATTGATGTTGGGTAGATTCCCCACCCAAACAACCCTTAACTTATTACCCCTGGGATCATATGATCTATTGATTGGTATGGACTGGCTAGCCTCCCATAAAGCCAGATTGGACTGCTACCATAAAACCTTAGAATGTGTAAGTAAAGAAGGGAAAAAGATAACCCTTCAATGGATCCGAAAACCTGTCTCAGTAAGACAAATATCATCTCTGCAAATGAGAAAGTATTTCCGAAAGGGATGTTCCCTATATGCAATACAAGTGTTGAAAACAATCAAAGGTGACAAACCAATCCCTGACGATCACCCTATCCTGAGAGAATACAGAGATGTATTTCCGGAAGAGGTACCGGGTCTACCTCCGAGAAGGGACATAGAATTCTCGATAGAACTTGCACCGGGAGCGGTGCCAGTGTCTATGACACCCTACCAGATGAGCACACCCGATTTAGTTGAACTCAAGTTGCAATTAAAAGAAATGATGGATAAAGGCTATATTCGAACCAGCGTGTCTCCATGGGGAGCATCAGTCGTGTCCGTGAAAAAGAAGGATGGTACCCTTAGACTGTGTATAGATTATAGGCAACTCAATAAGGTAACCATAAAGAACAAGTACCCCTTGCCTAGGATCGATGACCTGTTCGATCAATTGGGGGGTGTGTCTATTTTCTCAAAGATTGATTTGAGGTCGGGATACCATCAAGTCCGGATCAAGGGTGAAGACATCCATAAAGTTGCCTTCTAAACGAGGTATGGTCACTATGAGTTTTTGGTAGTGCCATTTGGGTTGACCAATGCCCCTGCCACTTTTATGTGCTTGATGAACAATGTACTCAACAAGTTCCTAGACAAATTTGTGCTTGTTTTTGTTGACGATATATTAATTTACTCCAAGAATATAAAATAGCATGAAGAGCATCTTAGACTTGTGTTGCAAGTGCTAAGAGAACATCAACTCTATGCCAAATTCAACAAATGTGAATTCTTCCAGAAGCAAATACATTTCTTAGGCCATGTTCTATCCGAAGAAGGAGTAGCAATAGACCCTGACAAAATTAGGTCTATCATGGAATGGATTACCCCAAAGGATGTTTCGGACATTAGGTCCTTTATGGGATTAGTAGGATACTATAGGAGATTTATAAAAGGATTCTCCAAGATTGGTTTTCCAATCACTGCCCTCCAGAAGAATGGGACAAAATTCCTGTGGACACAGAAATGTGAAGAAAGATTTCAAACCCTGAAACATCTATTGACCCATGCACCCATGCTGAAGATCGTCGATCCAGAAGCTAACTTCCTCGTGTGCACAGATGCTTGTAAGGAAGGGCTCAGAGGAGTCCTTATGCAGGGAGGAAGTGTGATCTTCTATGAATCCCGAAAATTGAATGAGCATGAAGTCAACTATGTGACCCATGATCTAGAGCTGGCTACCATAGTGCATGCCTTGAAAATGTGGAGGCATTACCTCCTAGGAAGAAAATTTGTACTTATGACAGATCACTGTGGATTGCGATACCTGTTTGATCAACCAAATATTAATGCTAGACAAGCTAGGTGGATGGCCCTCTTTAGCGAGTTTGATTTCGAGATCAAATACATTAAAGGAAAGGAAAATAGGGTGGTCGATGCCCTTAGCATAAGCATGAAAACAGTTCACCTGGAAGTGGTGAGCACCTGCGAGACGGATGTCAAAGAAAGAATCAGAAATGCACAAGAAACAGATCCCTTCATCCAGACCATGACCATGTACCTATAGCAAGAACCCGCCGGTGTAAAATATGAAGGCTACTAGATGACCGAAGGAGGTCTGCTCACTTACAGAAGAAGATTTTATATTCCAAATTGCGATGACTTGAAGAGGTTCATACTGGATGAACTACATAGAAGACCCTATTCTGGTCATCCAGGATACCAGAAGATGATTACGGCCACCAGGAAACAATTCTACTGGCCTGGAATGAAGAAATACATAGTTGAGTACTTGGCCAAATGCATAGAGTGCCAATAGGTTAAAGAAAAACACCGACATCCAGCAGGGTTATTGCAACCTTTACCAATCCCAGAATGGAAATGGGAAACCATCTCCATGGATTTCATCACTGTATTACCAACCTCAACCAAACATAATGACGCCATTATGGTGGTGGTGGATAAATTGAGCAAGTCTGCTCACTTCGTCCCGATCAATTCGAATTGCAAGGCAATAAACATCACCCAGGTATTCATGAAGGAGATATTCAGGCTGCATGGTATGCTGAAAGAGATCATGTCCGATAGAGACACGAAATTTACTTCCAACTTTTGGAAGTCACTAATGGCTGGTTTAGAGACCAAATTGTTTTTTACCACCGCCTATCACCCTCAAACCGATGGACAGACAGAAAGAGTGAATCAAATACTTGAATACATGCTAAGAATGCATGTAATGCATCAACCAAAGAAGTGGGAAGACTACCTGCCACTGGTAGAATTTTCCTACAACAACGGCTACCAAGCATCCTTAAAGATGAGTCCCTTCGAAGTCCTCTATGGTAGACCATGTAACACTCCATTCAGCTGGAGTAATCCCATAAACAAGATTTCTTTTAGACCCGAAATCTTGAAAGAAATGGAACAACAGGTGACTCAGATAAAAAAAAACCTGAAGGTCGCTCAGAACCGACAGAAACGTTATGCCGACCAAAAGAGAACTGTAAGAGAGTTCAAAATGGGAGACCATGTAGAGTTAGGACCAGTAAGAGTTCTCTGAAAATGGGAGCTTGTGCCAAGTTGGCACCTCGGTATTGTGGACCCTTTGAGGTTCTATATAGAGTGGGACCTGTAGCCTATAGGATAGCACTTCCTCCCACAGTCAAAGAACATAATGTTTTCCATGTATCATTATTGAAGAAATATGTATATGATGCTAACCATATAATTGATTGGTCTGTGATCTAGGTGGAACCAGAGGGATAATTTCTACCAGAACCCTAATGCATACTGGACAGAAAGGAAACCCTGCTCCAGAACCGAACTATTGCACAGGTCAAGGTGCAGTGGAAACATTTTGGCCCAGATGAGGCTACATGGGAAATGGAGGATTCCATGAAACTAACATATCCGATTTTGTTTACACCTGTACATGCATGTCAAGTTGATAGATAGAAATGTAAAAAATAACTATACTGGCCAAGTATTGTGGAAAACTTAGAAATGTGAATGCATGATGTGAATGGACCTTGTGAAAAAGGTCGATGAATGTGAATAATATTATGAATATATATTGTAGGATTGTTGAGAGGGGATATGCTGAAAAAGAGACCAGGATGGCTGAAGAAAGGTGGTGGAAGGCACCTAGAAAGGTGGATTTAACTTCCTCCGAAATCGATACCGTATTTGGACTTCACTGGCCCGGAGAGCCAAGAGTGGCTCGCTGGCCCAAATTAAATGACTCTCCAGGTTGGTAGGTAAATGGATCCTCATGAGTAATGAGGGATGGGGGTGAACTGACCATCTGTAGAGTCCTCAGACCTGACCACTGCGAGGAAGATCGTGCCACATGCAACCTCACCGAAAAGAGAAAAGGCAGGAAGAGTGTGCGATCAGGGGGCAGACACGAGGGAAAGAGGAAGGAGAGAACTCTGGAAAAATACAGAGTGAGTGATAGCAGAGAAGAAGGAGAGTAACCTTCATTCTCGGTCACTGGAAAATAGAGACGCAAACTCGCAGCATCGTGGTCTCAGCTCGGGGGTGGCTAGTGGTAAATCCGTTGGGAGTCGCTGAGCCTACGGTTGGGTGGAAACGAGCACCCCTCTCAATAGTTGCAATCATATCTGGTGTTATTTTTGATAAGTGTTTTACATCTTTCATCTTGAAATGTATATTCTAGCATTTATGATCATCTTACATCTTGAAATTTATATGCTGACATCTATGCTCATAGTCTATGCAGTTAATGAATGGTTTGAGTATAAGACTGTCTATGTGGTGTTTTGATCAGAAATGGTGGTTGCATGCTTTCATTGGAAGGGCCATGCATGGATTATGTTTATAGATAGATTTATATTTATATACACATATTGAATTAATTCATACTTCAAGTCTATTCTCGGAAAATCTATACCCTTATCCGTCTCAGGTAATACCCTGGATAGATCTCTGCATAGAGACACCCTTCTTGGAAAGCTTACCAAGAACCTGAAAAAGGATTTGAAGGCACAAGTATTAGTAATCCTGCATGAGGAAGAATGATCCTCTTAAAATCCTGACATTTCGACATTTCGAAACCCGGGGTATCTAAGCGCAAGTCCTCTCACACTCACAATTCCCGAAACCCTGATCTGCGAAATCCCGAAATGGCAGCGTAGGGATAAGTATCGATCAACGGACAAGATCTTGTTGGAAGGTCTAAGTTCAGTCGTGACCGTTAGATTGGAGGGAGAAACGAGGGCGTTAAATGCCTCAACCCTTTTCTCTTATCTTCATGAGTAGCGAATAAATTGGGACCATAGATCCCCAAGGTCCATGGGAGTATCTAGACCATTCTTTTATAAGGACACATGGTAGTCGGTAAGCATTTCGGCATTTCGGCATTCGGGGAATCAAAGGGAAAGAACCCTTGTCTTCTCAAGTCGCAAAATCCCGGTACCTGAAACCCCGATGCGCTCTGTGGTAGAAAGGAAGAGATCTGGACCATTGGTTTTCCACGTCCAAGGAGCAGCAGGAGAGTGCACAGTGCAGGATAGATTTGAACTGTCAGATCTTAGTCAGAAAACCCGACAGTTGTTGGATCTGTCAGGAGATGCATGAGGGTTAAGCCTTCATGAAAAAAGGCAAAAGTCCCGAAAGAGGAGTTGGTATCGGGATTTCAGACTTCAGGATTTCAGAGGTCTCGAGGACAAGAGATCGGGACACTCCATGATGGAAGTCCCAAAATAGATCTAGACCGTCCGATTAAGGGAGGATGCGTGTCGCGAGATCACCCATTTTGGGGACTCAGACATCAGGAAACAAAAGAGGAAGGTGAGCATCTTGACTTCGCACCTGGCGATGTCCCGAAATGATCTGGACCGTCCATCTGTGGAGGACACGTGGCAGGGATCGAGAGTCCATCGGTATTGCGAATACTGGGGATTCGAGTTGACAGAGGATTTGTGTCACTGGGGGTCGCAAGTCGCAAAATCGTGAAATGACGAGGACCATCCATCTGAGGGAGTCCCATTGGCAAAAGGTCAGGCCCTCATATTCATAAATACTGAAAGAAATAAGACTGAGGCCTTATGAGGAGTGGTCACCTGGATCAGGGCATAGCTAGGAGGGCTAATGTGACAAAGGCCACGTCAGGAAATCGGAGATCAGGAATTTGGGAGTCCCGTTGACAAGAGGTCAGGCTCTCGTATTGATAAGTCTCGAAGGGAATAATACTGCGGTCTTATGAGAAGTGGTCATACAGACCAAGGCATAGCCCAGGGGGCTAATTGTTGATCTAAGCCTCTTCGACATTTCGACATTTCAGGGTTCGCAGAGTTGAAAGACTTGATTCGCTTAGATCGTCGAGTTGCAAAATGTGAGAAGGTGCCTAGTTGTTTGGCCTGTGGTTATAATTAACGATCACATGGAGGTGGAAAAAAAAAGGAAAGAGCTAGCCTGCGCTAAGCCCCGTAGGACTTCGGGGATTCTGTCCCTCGAGAAAAGGAGAAAAATGTATTATGACATAGTGGGTGTGTTACACATGGACTGACACAGATATTGAGACACGATATTTGTGATGGCTGACTCTTGACGTGGATAGTTCCCTTGAACACTGAGGCAAAACAGTAGAAACATGACATGGACCAAAACACAATGATGCAATGGATACTGTGACTTACGTCGGGTGATCCAAAGGAGTAAGACAAACTCAGAGGATTGGTTCATTGCAGAGGTTTAGTGGATTAAGATATGCGCAAAGATAAAGTGCCGTGTTCAAGGGTGACTCTAAGAGTTACTGGTAATGTTCTCAAAAAACTACTTGGCTTGCTTCTTTCAATTTTTTCCCCCATCCAGATAGATGAGTACCTCTTTTTAATTTAACAAGCTCGAGGAGGGTAACACATGCTCGATATAACTCACCTTTGGTAAGTTCCTCTTCCTTTGTTTAACGAACTGGAATAAGTAAGGGCTCGATCCCATATGGGTCTGTCGATGTTTGTTTAACGAGTCCAAAGATAGAAAAATCGAAGGTTTTTCATGATTATAGAGTCTAGAAAAACACTAAAAGAGAACTCTCTCAGTTCCTTTTTCGTAATGTTGGTCTCACGAGGCCGGAAAATAGATAAAATACCACTTGGAAGACGCCCTTTCGTACCTTTTAACGAGCGTGAAAGGAAGCAAGACCACTCGACAATATTTTCATGTTTAGAGAGTCTGAAAAGAGTTTAAATATGACTCCAGGGGGTTCCTTTTTCGTGTATCCATACGGGTCCGAAAAAGAGATAAAAGTTTACCCGACGCATTCTTATATTTTCAAGCTTAAGAACGAACTAAGACTATGCTCATGGATATGACAAGGTGAAAGACGATCAAAATTGTTCTGAAATCTGCAATGCCAAAAAAAACTGCAATCCAGTGGTTTAGTGAGGCCATCGTATTTTTAAAGAAACCCAAAAATCACTATACCTTATGAAATTTTATAAATATAAAAAACAAGGAACAATCTTCAATTACCATTTCATTTGCATAAGGATTTGTAGTAGTGGAGATTTGAGTTTGGAGGTGGATCTTGTTTTGCTCGGCACCAGAGCTGTGGTCGATCATTTCTCTCACCATTTGGACCAGGTGAATCCTCATTTCCTCCTCTTTCAATTACATGGTTCAAAATTTGTTTTCACAGCAATATTTGAATAAAAAAACGAGGCCCTAGGTCGTCCAAAAGAAGAACAAATCGGCCTTTGTTCAAAACGATGGAAAAAGACCACCTATTTTCAAAAACACCTTCAAGAGGTTGTAGCATGGATGCCAACATGTTGATGCTTGAGTGGATTGGTCATTTTGTTAAGGAACACAATAAAAAACCCAAAAAATGCCCACGTAGCCACCGAATTGTGGATGAAAGTTATTTGAATTTAAAAACATTTTCATTATAGGTTATGGGGATACGTGGTAATGTTGAGTAATAAAAATGGGTGTGGTTTCTTTTTGAACAACATGGACAATGAATTTCAAGTTTTTTTTTAATTACTTAAAAAAATTGCCGAAAATGTGAATAATGAAGTTTTTTTGTTTTTTTTCTTTGTTTGCAGGTGATTTCGGCAACAACCATGATTGAATGGAAGGAATGGGAGCATAAGCTTGATGATTTGGCTGCTTTGCAGAGTCCTCACACGCAGGCCACGTTGAGAGATTGTGGTCTTCTCAAATTCTTCAAGCTGCAAAAGATGAAGAAAGAGACCCTTCTGCTTGGGCATATGATCAATTTGTGGGATGTCGCAGAGAAAGGGTTCCAAATCGGAATGCAGATTCTAACCATTGAGTTCGAAGATGTATACTTCTTGACTGGTCTCTCGAAAAGAGGGGCTTCGATATCTTTTTTCGGACAGAAGGCTCTTCTTGAACCTGTGGATGTGTACCTGGCACGTCATTGTGTCCCAGGAGAGAGACTGGTGGGAGGTAGAATCCCCATAAAGGATATCAGAGAATTACCCTTTTGGTCTATTTTGTTTTCCATCATGAGTGTGACAGGAAGCACCAACGTGCATCTGGCATCAAGATCACAGGTAGCATATTGTGTAGAGTGTTTAGAGCCAACATTGTTTAACTGGAGCGTAGGGTTTCTTCGGAACGTGAAGGAACAAACTTCGAGATGTAGAACGGGAAGAAGCATTTTGGATATGGTTCCTTCTTAGTCTCATTCTTCTTAGAGTGCATCCCTCAGATGCAACCTCAGATTTCATTGGCAGTATGACCAGTGGGAGAACCACGGATGGAACGATGGACTAGTCTTTCTCCGAGGCTAGTGGCAGAGTCAAAATTTCGCTTCACCGGTGACTTCTTCGCTTGGTTGAGACGCAAATATCTTTGGATAGAGGACTTTCCATATGCCGAGGTGGACTTTCGCGGGAGTATGGATCTAATTCTACCAACAGGAGAAGGTTGGGATGTGTCAGGTGAGAGACCAAACAATACCTTGTCAAGTGATTTTATATTTTTTAACGTGTATATATATATTTTTGGGTACGTAGAAGAGATTCTAACGGATGTATCATTTTCAACATACAAACAAGGGAGCAGTGCATTCGAATGAGATACCGGTACCAGGACGTCGCAGGAACGCTTAGGTTGTAGTAGATCCGGGTGTACCAGTGATAGGTCTCCAGGAGGTTGAAAGAAACCTTCAAGGCCTTACGATGGGTATCCCTCCTCTAGGGAGGGGAGAAGTGCCCTTACATCTATAGAGACTCACCATGGGGGTGCCTGAGAATGTTAACTCTCTACTGAGATGAGTAGTTCACATAGTGATATGTTACTCTCAGCATAATGCAGTGTAGAGATATTAGAGTCTCTCTGCTGATTGTATGTTTTGTATGACTTGTCGGACGATGTTGTATGGGTGTGAAGACCCAAAAATTTGCTCTTCCAGATACTTTTTGATGTAATCAAACATTTTCAGTCATGCTATATATATACAGTTCCGAGTTTTTGCAGTGCCAAATTTTTTGTAAATAATGATGTTTTTTAATGTGATGTGTTTTTTTAATTTACATGTGATGTACAATTTATTTTCCTTCATGAAATTTTATCTATGTGTGAGACACCGATCCATGATGTAATTGGCTAGCGAATCCGAAATTTTATTTAGTTCTCTTGGAATATGTCTGTAATCGATGTAATCAAACATTCGTTCAAGGCAACGAACCCGTAGGTGGAGACGTAGCAGGATGGGATTACGAATAGCGTAGACACGATTAAGTTGACAGACCACAAGTTGCAAGTATAGGTTAACGATCATACAGGAGACACCTAGGGAGGAAGCTTGAGTCAAAAGTTCGATGATAGCATGATATTCTGCCATGTTTCTAGTCATTGATCCTAAGAAAATACCTCCTGAACTCACCAACTCGTCATATTGGTAAATGAACCATGCTACAGAAGCAACGTTTTGGGTGTGTCGACTAGCACCATCCGCAAATCCAACAAAGATAGGAAAGGAGGACTTCATCTGTGCATGAAAACAAAAGACACAGTTATAAGTGGCAAGGTAAAAAATCGAGCACGCAAAAGAAAAAGACACACCAAACCAAAATACAATAATGTACAAAGTACACATGCTAGGCGATCTAGGCATAGTACCTTTTAAGGTAAAGCCCATTCTGGGGCTCTCCTAGGGAGATTCCATCATAATCGACTAATTCGTAGGCACCTCTATGCAAAAGACATTTCACAATGTAAGGGCCATGCCACAGAGGTTCTAACTTACCTATCCCTAGCTTGTCATGAGCCTGGTCATAGACGAGGACTAAGTCTCCTTCTACAAAATCTCTAGGATGGACGGATTTGTTGTATTGATTTTTTATCTCTTTCTGATGTGCCTTATTAATGAGAGCGGCATCACGACGTGTTTCGTCCAGTTTGGTCAGATATAAGAAACATTCTTCTTCGGCAAAAGTATGGGGTAGGAGTTCTACTTTGAGTTTTAGATATGGAATCTCACACTCGATTGGTAAAATAGCTTCGATGCCATATACTAACTGGAAAGGAGTGAACCCAGTTGCAGTTTTCACGGAAGTACGATAAGCCCAGAGAGAGAAAAAAAGTTGTAGATGCCAGGATGTCTTATTTGCCCCTACCATATGTTGAATAATGGTTTTAAGGACCTTGTTGATGGCTTCAACTTGTCCGTTGGCCTGAGGGTAATATGGGGATGAGTTTTCATGGCGAAAACCCAACTTGGCATGTAATTCACTCATCATATGGTTCTTAAAGTGTGAACCGTGATCTGTGACAATGGCACGTGGTATACCAAAATGAGTTATGATGTGGTTAAAAATGAAAAGAGTTGTGGTACAACCATCGTTCAGGAAGGTAGGCATAGCCTCAGCCCATTTTGTAAAGTAATCAACGACAACGATTATATAACTGTGCCCTCCCGCTGAGGTAGGCTTACACTGCATGAAATCGATACCCCATTTTGCAAAGGGGCTGATGGCGATGACAGGGTGCAGCAGAGAAGGGTGGGTGCATGCCTTTTTGTTAAAAACTTGGCAGGGTGGGAAGCTTTTGACTGCCTCTATGCAATCTTTGGAGATTGAGGGCCAAAATTAGCCGGGACGTAAAATTTTCTGGGTTGTGGCCATCCCAGAAAGATGACCACCACAGGCTCCAAGGTGACAGTCATTCAGAATGCGTTCATCCTCTTCATGAGTCAAACATCGTCGTAGGATAGTATCAATACCACAACAATACAAAGTGTCGCCGATAATAAGGTAATGATGGGAATGGTGACGGATACGTCGACGCTCTTCATGAGAAATGTTAGGTTGAAATCGTTGGGTTTGGAGATAAAGGAGGATATCTCCATACCAAGGATCAGATGTGCTGATGAGGAATAGAGTTTCATCAGGGAGAGAATCTATGGGCTCAATATCTTCATCAGCATGGGGAAGGTCACAAATAAGCTCTGCAAACACCAGGGACCTTTTGGCTTTGGACTTGGAAAATTCAAGATCGAATTCCTGAAGGATGATGATCCATTTGGAGTATTTGCCCCTGAGCACTTGACATGTCAAGACATGATACATGGGGTTCGAGTTCGCAATAACAGTGGTGGTGTGGAGTAGTATGTAGTGGCGAAATCCATGGGTAGCGATGATGGCTGCCAGAGCCAGTTTCTCTACATGTGAATATCAGGGTTCGGGTCTAGATAGACTCTTGCTAAGGTAATAGATCACATGTTATTCACCATTAGGGTCTTCTTGAACTAACACCATCGCGATAGTGGAAGTAGAGAAAAGTAAGTAAAGGATGTATTCCTTTGTATAATCCATAGGATGCAACAAAGGTGCGTGGGTCAAGGCATGCTTGAGAGCATCATATGATCGTTGAGTAGTGTCATCGTAGATGAAAGGGGCATTTTTCTGCAACAATCACATGAATCCTTTAGTAATCTCAGCATAGTTACAAATGAAATGGTGAAGGAAGTTTGCTTTCCCTTCCAAACTTTGGAGTTGGGTCAAACTAGTAGGCGGGGGTAAGGCCAGAATAGCCTTAATTTTTAAGGGATCCACCCAAATCCCGTCCTTAGAGACCATGAAGCAGAGGAGTCGACTGGATTCGATAGCAAAAATACACTTATGTGGTTTCAAACGGATACGGTAAAATTGACATCGAAGAAAAACAACTCGTAGGTGATTAACATGATCTGATCGATTGGATGAGTGGGCGGGTAAATCGTCGAGGTAAGGTTCTGCAATATGCTTGATATCATGGAAAGCGTACGACATAGCCTGCTGGAAAGTAGCACCAGCATTTTTGAGACCAAATGGTAGCTTTCGATAGGAGAAAGTTCCCCATGGGAAAATAAAGGTTGTCTTATGTTGATCAATAGGTAAAATTTCAATTTGGTTATACCCGAAGAAATAATCCATGAAAGAGAAAATTACGCTCCCGGCACAATTATCAATGATCTGGTTGATGAAGGGCATAGGGTAGTTGTCCTTTGGACAAGCCTTATTGAGATCCTGATAGTCAACACAGACATGAATGGTCCCCTATTTTTTAGCAACTGGAACAAGGTTGGAGACCCATTCTGTCAGGGGGACAGGGTAGATAAAGCTAGATTTCAAAAGTTTCTCAACTTCTGCCTTTATAGCCGCGATTTTCTTCGGATGAACCGGGCGGAGTTTCTGTCGAACAGGTTTCACACCTGGGTAAGTCTTGATTTTGTGTATGACGATCGAGGGGTCAATCCCTGGCATTTCTTCGTAGCTCCAGGTGAAGACATCACAAAATTCGTTAAACAGGGTGGTGTAAGAGGTCATCTCCTTGGGTGTGCAATTAGCATCGAGGTTAATGTTTTCCACAATGCCTTCTTTGATTGAAATATCAATAATGATCGTAGTAGAAATATTACCTAGATTCCCCTCAGAAAGAATATCTTGTGTGAGGATGGGAGATTGTGGAGAATTGGTAACATCAGGAGGGAAGACAAAGTGTATGTCTTTGTGAATTTCTTCTAGAGGTGAAAGAAAAGAAGATCGATGATGGCTATCATCCCAAGGTACATCGTCAATGCTAAGCATTTCCATTATAGATTCATCAGAAGGAAAAACTTGGGAAATGTAGTCGATTGCAGATGATAGGGAATCCAACCATGACGACATCAAATAGGTATCGGAGGCCAATAGATGTGGGTCGTCCAGGGAGGGAGAGGTAGATTGAATAGTAACGTATGTGGCCTCTGCTAGTCTAAGTGACATGGTGTCACCTAGCACATCGAATTCCATAGGACTGGGTATAATCCAAGGGTCAGATGATTCCAAAGATTGATAAGCCCTAGTCGAAATCATATTGACAGTGGAAATATGATGTGTGGTGGGTGGAAGTGGTGTAGGGAAGGTACCCATAAGGCTAGAATCTTTCAACAAGCCAACACCAATGCTTTCATACGTAATTTTTTGGTCTCCCAAAAAGGGAATGTTGTTGGTAGCAGGAGCATGAGCATCGGGTGTACAAAAATCTAGTTGGTCAATAGAGACAATTTTTCCTTGATGAGGGAATTGTACACATCGAAACACCAATTAGGCGAAGACAGTCATAGCATAGAACCAACTTATTTTGAGTAATAGGTTGTAATCGAGGGGGGCATCGACCACCTCGACATCAACAGTAACGGTTTTGCCGCCCAGCTAAACGGATAAGGATTGTAAAAGTTCGTGACGATGAAAACCTCACCCATCGAAGGCATGTAACATCGTAGGGGATTTGTTAAGGGTGGGTGATTTCAATCCTTTCCAACAAGCTAAATACATGACACAAGTAGAGGCTCCCTCATCCAAGATAGTTCGGTGTATTTGTTGATTGTGAACAACAACATCGATTTGAAAATCTAGTTAGTGGGAGAGTCGAGGTTGATAATCATCCAGATTAAACGTGAGGTTATTAGGACAGTGTTGTAGAACTTCCAAAGCAAACATAGCACATGGTGCTTGAGCCAAATCTTCAACGATGTTGTAGTTTTGTGCAGCCTGCGAACTAGGATTGAAGGTAGATTTTCGAATAGTGCTTTTAGGAGGGCGTAAGATGGAGTCAAATGAAGGTTTCTCGATATTGAGCAGCCCGGACAGAGGGCTAACAGACGGAGGACTAACGGAAGATGGTGATGGGTCCGATAAAGAACTGTTAGTGGTCTTCAGCTTATCAGGTTTAATTGGTGTGTCGTATGTCATAGAGGGAGTGGTCAGATTAATCCCGTTAAACATGTAAATATGGGCACTTGTCGAGGCTTCATCATGGGGTTGGCTAGAACTACTCCCTAGAGTGGGGGTTTGAGCAACCAGGGATTGCTGCTGGGGAAACGGTTGAGTAAGCACGATGGGTTGTGAATTTCTTTTAAAAATCTTGTCCACTTCATCGCGATGTGGACAATCTCGGGTGTAGTGTTCATCACCACAAATGAGGCATGGGAATTTCGATTTCTGTTGTGGTTGTTTTCCGGCAGCAGGGGTTTGGGTTTGATTTTTGGGTTGTTTATTGTTATTGTTTTTCTTTGGTTTATTTCTCATCTTCTTCTTACCTCTGGATTATTGTGAAGGGGTCGATTGGACTGCATTCAACTCAGAGACATGTGTCTAAGGGGAGGTAGAAGAGGGTGTGGTTGAACTGGGAGAAGACGTCGAAACAGACCGCTGAGTTGTTCCATTCGACTGGGAAGTAGATTTCGTTTTGATGGAACCAATGACTCCATCCACATGCGAGGTAGACGATGGTTTGGATGGATCAGTAGTGGCATGGGTAGCATTTGGTATTAATTCGTATAGTGTACTGGATTGTGAATAAACCAAATCTAAGTACTGATCTCGAGCGATAGATTCTTCCTCGGTGACTACACCACCCATGGAAACATCACGAGCAATTGAGGGTAGCAGTGATTTAGTGAACCATTCCGCTAATAACTGGTCAGGAATGATCACTTTGATCAACCTTCGTCACCGTCTCCATTCATGAATATGATCATAGATATGCACAGAGTTCGTCTGAAGAAGGGAGGTCAATAGTTCGGTACATGTCTCATATCAAATGGGTAGTTGGAAGTGCGTGAGGAAAGACATGGCAAGGGAGTTGAAATATTGAAAAGAATCTCGTGGTAGTTCAATATACCACTTTGTTGCAGAACCCATGAGTGTTCGTTGGAAAATATGCAAATGTATAGAATCATCCATGAGGGAGTTCGATGAACACCACAAATGGAAAGTCATCACATGTTTATTTGTATCTTCTCTAGATTTTCCGTTGAATTTCGGAATATCAGAAGGAAGTTTAGCTAGAATAGCTGGCCAAACTGGAGAATGAAAAATAGGATCATTCGTTAACCGAGACAAGTCTGGGAGATCCAGAGTTGCAAGGAAAGGTAACTATTGGTTAATCTACGGGTGATACTGGTGTGGCATATGAACACCAGTAGGACCATACACCAGGTTAGGTGGATAATTGTAACCAGTGGGTCCTCCTGCATAAGGTTGGTGTTGACCAGGGTACACATGATTTGAGGGGGTTTGAGAAACATGTGCGAGCGGAGGATAACCGGATGGGCTTTGAGGATTATAAGACGGATTTGGTGTTTGCCTATGAGGGGGGTAAACATTTTGTCCGTAAGGAGGATATAGGTGAGTCCCTTGAGGAGGAAGAGGTTGTTGTTGACCTTGAGGATTATGTCCTCCCAAGAACTGTGGGTTTCCCGGGAAAGGAATTTTCCATGGATTGGGTGTTGCAGATGCATTTTGTCCATATGGTTGAGGATGGGCTCTGGTTTGAGGCTTCCCCCCAGTAGGAGGTTTCCCCCCAAATGGAGGTTTTCCTCTGGCAGGAGGATGCTCCCCAAATAGGGGTTGCCCCCCGAAAGGAGGTTGGCCCCCAAATGGAGGTTGTCCTCCGAGAGGGGGTTGCCCCCCAACGTGGGGTGGAGTTCTTGGAATTTGGGAACCAGATGTAAATGACTGACTGGTGTTGCTTAATGGGTTAAATCCACCAATACTGGTCCCTCTAGGTTGTATAGGTATATAACTTCCATGCATAGCCTGGGTAGTGGTGACACCGGAAGAATTCCAAGCTCTGTACCCAACAAGAAATGATGATGAAGGCCTAGATGTTAGTGGTGTGCCCATCGTAGCTTGGCTATCCACCACATTACCGGTGGGAATAGTCGGAATGTGAGGGACCATGGTAGAATGGGCCATTTGGAGAGAAGGAGTGGAACTTGGTCCAATAGATGGCACGTTTGGATCAACATACGATGTAGCTGAAAAAACAGTTGTACTAGTAAAATGATCTAAGGGTATAGTGTAGGTAACAGGTATATCGACACCTGTTCCTGGTCCGTATATATCGCGTACCATGTGTGGTGGGCTTCGAACAATGCTCACAGTCCAAAAGGGGTCTCCGACTGGAGGGTTTGAACGAGACCCAATCGAAATGTCAGAAGGATTAACAACAACAAGTTCTCTGGATGAATTCAGTTGGAGAAAATGCCTCTCATATTCCTCGGGAATGCAGAAAGCCTCCAGAAAATCTGGAACAATTCGAAAGGTCTCTAAAGAGGTGGGGACTTCCTCCTAGGAAGTTATAATGTCGTGAACCTCACTCTGTTGAGTAGATCTCTCCGTAGAATGAGGGGTTAAAGGGGTGGTATCTTCCATATTTTTTGGAGGAGGTCCTTGTACCCTACATGAACGGCGTGGAGGGTCGATGTTGGCGAAAAAGAATCGACGAAAAAAATCTATGGCCAACTAACGAAAAGAAACAACATACGCTAATAGAATCTAGGAATCAAAACCAGGCAAACACGACCTTCTCTTGATAACCGTGCTAGTTGGTGATGAAATCCAACATCACGTGATCAAGTCAAGAAGGGGCTAGGATATGGTGGAACAGTTACAAAGGCGACCTGCTTAAAGGATTTTCACCTTGGTGCAAGATTCCACACAGTAATTGTGGATTTACCCTCCAAGGAGCCCGAGTGATTTTGACCAATGTCTGTTCCAGGTACAGTGAGACTTCCCTTCACCGTCACCTTGTGTAAGTACCTAAATATTATGGCAACTAAAGACACCAATTCGCATTCAGTCCCTGGGCGAGTACATTCGACAGTCTGATCGAAACGTATGGGTAGGATAACAAGTCTGAAATCAACCTGGGAGGCTCCCACACATAATCATGGTTATACCTCCAAGTGATCCCCAATATACGATCTGACCACTACAAACAATTGAACCATGGAGGGATAATCTTCGTAATTCACCCGAATGCAACCTCATACGTAACCCTTGTGTGAGAGGGGGATCCTAGAAAACTTGTACGACAATTGGATTTGAATCTCCCTAGCTCAGGATGCTAATGTTTGTTTTGGAAACTTTGGAGAGTTGTACTCACAGCCTATTCCAAAGTGCTAATCCTAGTCTAATGTTGGTGGAAGATCCTAAAAATAAAAAATGTTCTAGATAATTTTTAATTAGCGTTCGTTTTACAACTGTTCTTTACTCAAAAGGGTGTATGGAAGTGAAACAAATGGAATGATGACTCAATCCCCCCAAAAATGCATAAAATATGATAAGCAGTCATTTCTTTTCAATGAATGCCTATTTAAGGGAGAGAGAGAGTTGTTTTCACACACCAATAAGGAATGTCCTCAATCAATTTTTTCCTCAACCAAATCCAATGTAACGCTAAAACATTTCAGAAATGCCTTCTAATATGCGAATCAATCACTAAGATGTATCTTTATTGTTTGTATGCAAATGATAATTAATTTAATACAAAACTTTTATTGTCAACTAATCCTTTTAAATCAAGGAGACTCAAACAAGCATAAGCAGATTTCGCACAAACAACACACCCTCTTGCTATGATTGAAAACAAGAAGCAAAAAGGAAAACAAAAGATAACAAAGAAAATAAAAAATTTCACACAAGAGAAAGATGCTAAGAAAAATGACCTCAAAGAACCAAATGAGATGATTCACAGATTTCTGATGTCCTTCATGTTGGTTGTGGAGCCTGATTATCTTCCTGATTCAGAGGTCCTTGCTTTCAGCCGTGTTTATACCCCATGAAGTATTTACACCCCAGAAGTATGTACACTCTTCCATGCGGGGGAGTGAAAAAGGGGGGTACCCCCTCTGCGGGGTCCAGGGGGGCTATCACCCCAGCTGGGGGGTCTAGGGGCAAGTGGGCCCCCAGTGGGGGTTCAGGGGAAAATCCCCCGAAGGAAAAAATTGCCTTGTAATTGTATATTGTAATTTCATTGTAAATATGGACCGTTCATTATAAGGTCGCATATCTAACGGTAGAGATTATGTTAGGGTTTTTTTCCCTAGAAGGCAACCCTCTTTTATGAGGAAAATGTATTGCGGCTATGGTTGATAGTGAATATTGTATTCTGAGATAGGAGACTGTGAGAGAAATAAGAGGAAGTTACAGTGGGTTTGCTGTAGGTTTTATCCCTTCATATGCTGGATAATAATAAAGGAAGGACCTGGCAATTTCTCTAGTGGACATAGCCCACACTGGGTGAACCATGTAAATCTTTGTCTCTATTGTATTTTGTATCTTCTGTGTTTTGTTTCTGCATTTGTTTTATTTTTTTTCTCCACGATCCTATTTTTCTAACACTTCACCACAGTTTTCACTCAGTTAGATAAGAGAGGAGACAGTAGTGGATTGATCCCAAGCTCTCAACAGAAGCAAAAACTCAAAATAAGGAAGGTCACCAAATCTGAACAACCAAGAGATTATTCCTCAGAAAACAGGGTGTCAAAGGTCAATGGGGAAAAGTGTTGAAGCACAAAGAAGTTGGGCAGGGGAAAAAACAGGGTCTGGACCTCAAAAAAGACAATTTTGAAGGGTGTTTTTGCAAAGGAGAGGTTGGCGCTCTAGTGTAAGGGACACCAGAGTGTTATAACATTTTTTTCTAAGCAAAGGGGGGCACCAACACCATACTAACATAGGCCTAGGAGCACCAGGCTTCAAAAACTCAGAAAAAAAAGGTCAAAGAAACACAAAAAATCAGTCAACTCTTTTCAATCAAGATGAGTGTGATGAAATGATGATTCAATCATCATATGATGTTCGACATATGGGGTGAACAATAATCTAAAAGAACAAGGGATAAGACAAGTTCTAAGAGGAAAACCAAAACTAAAAGTTTTGATTCGTTCCCCAACGGAGTCGCCAGTTTCTGTTGTAGGAAAATCGCCCTACGGACAAGTAGATATCCTCTTGAGAGATAGACTCTTAACTCTTAATAAAGAAGATGCTTAACATGGACACTGACTTCCTTTTAGATCTAGATAAACTAATGTATGAGGAGGAAGGAGAAAATAAGTGTCTTTTTACCGGTGTTTGTCCCTGCACGGTCCGAGTTGAGCTCCAGCCTTGAACTCCTCGATAAGCCCTATAAACAAACTAGGTACAACGAGCTTCCTACCCTACTGATATTAGCTTAAAACAAATCTATCTACTAGAGGAAAGTTCATGTGATATCAAACACAAACTAGAAAGGAACGGGCCAAGCATATCATATTAATGAGAACAACAATGAAGAAAACTTACAACTGTAGATGTGAGAGCAACGACTTTGTCAAGTTCCCCTTGTTCGAACCCTTTCTTAAACAATCCACCCATAGAATGTTGAAGTTCCAGATAGCATCTTCCTCATGAGATCATAAGTTATATTCTTCATAATACTTTTCATCCGCTTTCACCATGAGAAGGCCTGCTTATATAGGCTTGGAGAGGCCCAACCACTTGAGATATCTTTGGGGTAAGTTGAGGATTTTCCTCCTTTAGTTAGGAATCTTCCCTAGGATCATGGCTTGACCAAGGATTCAAATCCAACTACCTTCAGATATTGAGAGGATCTTTCCCTCATTCTTTTCAACAAACCAATTTTTTGCCCAGAATAGGCAGCGCTCCCCTAAAAGGGGCATCAGAGCGCTACAATGCTCCCTAACAGTGCATAGGGGGGAGCCAACACTCCTAATAGTAGTAACGATCCTCAAAAGGGCATATAGAGTGTTATAACGCTCCCTGAGAGTGTATAGGGGGGTGCCAGTACTCCTAAGAGTGGTATAGGGGAGCGTTGTCCTCTGAAACTCAATCTTTAGTGGTTCTTTCAAATCGAAAAAGGTTCATAACTCTATAACCCATTCTTCTTCTTCCAAATCAAATGTTTGAGGTGTTTCAAGTGTCTTTCTGATGTTGTTATAGGCATGACATAGGCATTGTGACAGTATGCTTTCCTTGACACTTCTGACACTTGCGACCAAAATGCGACACTTGTGACCAAAATGCGACACTCGCAACACTTGTAATGACAATACTTGCGACACTATCGAAGTGAGCAATTTTGATGTGTAACAAGCATGTAGATACGAGAGGAAATCTGAGACTCAGTGGCAATCTGAGCTTGTGTACACTGTGTAAACATATATTTTGAGATTAATACAAAGAACATTTTTTCCTGCATGAGATTCTTTGTGTGGTTATATGTGTGTTTATGAATGAATGTCAATTGTGTTTTCATTTATGTTGTAGATTTGTATGATAGGTTTCCATCTATAGGGATAGAAGGAATTTTTTGGCTATGTGTTTTTTCTGATTTCAGTCTGGTTTCTTTGTGTCTAAATGAAAGGAGTGCATGACAGAGTGTTGAGGACTCTATGAGCGAGTGCAAAGAGTGTGCATATGTTTTTTGTGTTGAATTCAGGCGAGGATGTGTCAAGAGGGCACACTAGAGAATTCATTAGATCGAGGGAGAAACCTCAAGGTTGTTGAACACCTTGGAGGTAAATACTGTGCAGATGAGGCACATAGGAGATAACAAAATTTTTGAGGGTTCTGTTTAGATCTTCCACGAGGGCATCGAGCAGGTGGAACAAGTGCACATAAGAACTCTATTTAGAGTTTAGATATAAGGGAAGTGTCGAGGAGTGACACACATAGAGTTGTTGAATACTCTGTAAGAGATCTCAGCAAGGAGTGATTGAGTGAGAGGTTGCTAGGAGGGAACCAAATTTACCTTTGGAGGAGAAGACAAGGGCCGAGTCCCTTTGAGATCCAAGCAAGAAAAATATTAGGAGGAAATGTGCCTTTGTGTACTGAGCACCAGCAGGAAGGAACATCGAGGATATGAGAAGATATAGCTCAAAGCAGCAAGCAGAGTGCAGGGGGGCGCTAGGGTCGAGGTCAATTTTCCTTGAAAAAATATCAGGAGGGGCAGCATTTTTAGAAACATAGGAGAGACCCAAGTCACAGGGCCCATAGGAGAATAAAAGGTTGAAGCCTTTGAAAGGAACTGGAAATCTTCCAAGTCAGGGAGGAAAAGAGAAAGCTCAAGAGGAGGAACAACTGTGGTTGAATAGAGAATTGTAGAAGATATCTAGACCATGGAGAGCACGCATAGGAGGAAATCAGATCTAGGTCGTCAGACCATAGCATAGGGACCAACAGCCATTGGATCCAGGTAAGGTGCACACGCCTTAACCATTTAATAGCAGACTGAAGAGAAGACTTTGTGAATTCCCGAAGTTCTGAAATCATCAGAACCATCCATCATCATAGGACAAGTGGCAGCAGATCAATGTTTCATTGAATCGTGACTCAGAGAAGCACGAGATCAGATTTTTAAGAAATTGCAAGGTCCGAACTCATGGATTGATCTGGACAGTCGGGTCTGAAGGATTTTGAGCCTTTGATTTGGCGCTCGTGGAAATTGGGAAGTTTTGGGGATCGGAAGACCAGAGGTGAGAAGTATTTTGACTTCGAAATACATGAAGTCTCGACTCACGAAGAGTTTATCACATCCATCAGATCATGAAATATTTGTGACCATTGATCTAGGAGAGTGGACTTTGAAAGTTTGGAGGTCAGGGTTTGGAGAAGGGTGTTGGACTACATTCTGACTTCGCGAGTCGCGAAGTCGTGAAGCACTCACAGGATTGGCCACAGATCGTAGAAAATGAGCGGAGGATAAGGTAGGACCTAGCAGTTGGTTAGGCTCTAGCCCTGTTTTGGGGTTGGGGAGTTGGAGGAGTCGGAGTGACTCACAATAGAACACCTAAGCTCCCGAAGAGAGAAACGCCTTTTGGTAAGGCCTGTGGTCACCGCTAGTGGTCACGTGGAGGGGAAGCTCATGTTGGGTGCTTGTTCACGCAGATCGAGTTTCAAAAAAGGGCCTATGGATGTGTTTTGTGTGAGGATTCCAACAGGGAATCGAAGAGCTAATCCAGCTCAGAATTGTGAATGATCCAGTGGCTGGGAGGTCAACATACCTTGTTGAGGTGGGGACCTACGTCAACTTGGTTAAAAGTTACTTTACATAGTAAGAGGTCTTGAGTTCAAGTCTTTTCTTGGTTAATTTTTTTGAAAAGTTCATGCATTCATTGTAAAGTGCAGTTCACTTATTTATAAATGTGAATCACTATTAAATAACCTTAATATTTTATTTTGAGTTAATTTTTTCATGCAACTTTCATTTACAAAGTAACTTGAATGTAAAAGTGATTCTCACTTATTCTATAAAAGTGGGTTACTTCATAAGTAACTTATTTAAAAGTGAGCTTATAAGCACAGTTACGAGGAGCATCACCATGTGGAACAACTTCTTCTTACCACTTTAGTGTTTAGTTACCATTTATGCCCTTTTTCAAATGGGCATAACTTTCACATCTGAAGATTGTCGTCAGTGTTGTTATTTTTTCAATAACCTATTTTTTTGAGAAATTTCCATCCAGACCATAAATTTCATCTTTTAAATCCATATTCTCTGCTTATTTAATATGGCTTCTCCCAGTGATATTTTTCATACCATTATCAACTACTTCTCATGGATATCCCATATAGAGGATGCATTAAGAAGTAAAAGACAATATATGATTACCTTGAGAAAAGAACAAGAACCCACTAATGATGTAATGTATGCCGAATTGGATAATAGGAAGGATGAAGCACATGGACTAATTAGAATGTCCATCTATCCTAATTTAAGGTTTTACGTTCAAATAATTGATGGCCCAGATAAATCTTGGGAAAATATTGAAGCTATGTTTAGTAAACACAATATTATTTGAGACCACTAGTTGGAAAATTAGCTAATTACTATAAGTCCAAAAAAATTTCCTTGCATTGAAGATTACTTATCTAAGTTCAAAACACTTATACTTTTATGTACAGACTGCAAACTAGATATATAGGAATATCAATGCATATATGTTATTCTTGCTAAGATTGGTAGTGCATATTCTATTTTTGTACCTACTTTCTATGCCACTAGTGAAGCCATAAGGAGCGCTTATAAAGAACCCACTCTTGAGTCATTTTGTGATGTTCTAATTCAAGAGAAAGATAAGCTTGTACAGATTGGATTGATTAGCATTGCAGGTACATATAACAAAGCTTTAGTGGCCCAACAGAAAGACAAATCCAAGAATCCCAAGAAGCAACATCCTCACCACAACAACAAGAAAAAAAAGGGTCCCAAACTCATTATGTCAGCTTCTGCACCTAATGGTGACAAAGGAGTAAAACACAAAAGTACAAAGACTGATAGACATTTCAACTTTTGTGAGAAATATTTTCATGTGGAGTCTAAATGTTTTAAAAAGATGGAATCCTTAGAAGTGGCAATAGAGGCACAATATCAATATTGATTCTTCTTCTTCTTATTCTTCTCATGCACATGCAATTTCTACTTTTGGTTTCTCTTTCAATCTAACTTCTACTTATAATGAGTGGATTATTGATTATGGATAATATTATCATATGGATAAGGATAAAGCCATATTTTTTTCTGTAAATGAATGTAACTCCAAGAAAATATTTGTTGGTGATGATATATCTCTTAGTGTTGTAGGGTTTGGAACAATTCATGTAGATACTGATCATTTCAATGATTTATTATGTGTTGGGTATGTGATATATTCTTTGCATCCATTTTTAATAGTTTTTTGGCACATGGTTTTCATCAATGGTTTTCTAATTCCAGTTAAGAAATTAGGGTTGTTGACTAATCCAGGTCAATGGATTGGGGGTTTTGGATGCTGCAGGATCATATATATATATATATATATATATATATATATATATATATATTGTACTGTAATCAATGAAGATATATGATGAATAGAAGATTATATGTGCGACTCTAAATAGGTTGTTGGTTTCCCCGGTTCGAGTTTCCAGGGTAAAATCTTTGTGTAATGTTTGTGTATGCCATTGTATATTTTGTGTTTTTATTAAGAATATGTTTGAAGTAAATAGTTGTACAATTTTAAAATCTACATTTGGTATCAGACTTCTTATTGTGTTTAGGGGGATGCCTTTGTGGCTAAGGGTTTGGACCGAGCATGTGATAAACCTTGTTACAGTGATAGATCTACATTATCAATTCTTCAGGTGAAAATAAATGGCGAGCAGTTTGAAAATAAAGATCAAGAAATTTAATGGGAATTTTTTTTAGATATGGAAGCTCAATATGGAAGATCTATTGGTGGAAAAAGATGAGTGGATCATTGTGGATCCAGGTATTGCACCTACAATAATGTCAAAAAAAGACATAGAAAAGTTGGATCAGATGGTGAAGAGAACGATCAGGTTTTGTCTCTTAGATGTATTGTTACTGAATGTCTCAAGGGAAGCTACATCGAAGGAATTATGGGATCAATTAGAGGATTTTTATTAGTCAAAGTCCATGGTAAACAATTTTTTCCTGCATAAGAAGCTATATAACCTGAGGATGAAAGATGGAGAGCCCATGACAAAGAATTTGAACATCTTCAATTCTATGGTAAGGCAACTATTATTTATTGATATTAATATTTATAATAAAGATAAGTGTATCAGTTTATTATGATCTTTACCAAAATCGTGGGATGGTTTGGTTTTGGCCATAGGTAGTAATGCAACTAATTTAACTTTTGATGATGTGGTATCATCCTTGTTGTTGGAGGATATGAGGCAGAAAAATATGGAAGGCTAAATCATCGATACCTTATTTGTAAGAGGATGCTCCCAGGAAAGAAACAGATCCAAGCCCTCAAGTGGGAGATCTAAATCTAAGGGAAGATATAAATATCCCAGAAAATTTGTAAAGGTATGCTCGAGATGTGGAAAACAAGGGAAGTAAAAGAATCAATGTAGATCCAAAAGTGTTGACAGAGGGAAGGGATTTGAAGATGTTCCTTCCAGATATGAAAAATGATATGCGAAAGAAAGAGGGGATGCATACCTGGATTCGTCAAGCACACATGTAAACCATGAGGCATGGTTGGTTGACTTAGGTGCATCCTTCCATATGAATCCTCGCAGGGAGTGGTTTTGCGAATATGAAAGGTATAATGGAGGTGATGTTTTCCTAGGTGATGACTCAATAGTCAAAATCATAGGATGAGTAAAAGTCAAGTTGAAGCTCATGGATGGAAGGATTAGAACACTCTGTGGTGTTCTGCACAACCAAGGGTTGGCTAGAAATTTTATTCTTGTAATCAAAATAGATGATGTAGGAGTAAAAAAAGTGTTTGAGAAAGAAACTTGTAGGATGATTCGAGGGACAAGGGGGTTGTTGAAGGAATTTCATATTAGAACCCTATATAATATGCTAGGAAACAATATTAGTGACAGGTGAAATGGTTCCATTGTTCCTTACATTGGAGCTGAAGAAGAAAAAACTCCTACAATCTCTAGAGAAAATAATATGTTGTGGCATAAACTCCAGTGATATGTGGAGCATCACATAAATCCTCATGGTTAGAGAGTTATGGCCATGTGAAGTTGGAGAACCCTCATATGTTGTCTAGAATCCCCTAGAAGGTCAAAGAATTCAAACTATTCTAGAATATCCTAGAATAAAGTTGAATAGTGAAAGTGGCTAATCCTGGGTTAAGTGGTTGCAACAAGAAAACAATTAGAAATAAATTAGTTGCAACTAGATGTGGAGAAGTTACTATTTGTGGAGAAAGTAGTTAGAAGTTTAAAAGTGGTTAGAAGTGGGTTAACCCCAAAAGAAGGAAGTTGGTTGAAGTTGGTTAGATGATAAACCATAAAAGAAGTTACTTGGAGAAGTATAAATAAGACAGAAAGGGTCTCTTATGTTTGGATCTCTTAATCATATTGAAGATCTATTTTGGTGAAAGATTCATTGTAGGTACTAACGGATACATCAAAAGTTCCGTCAGTATGCGATTGTGACAACGAAATTTTTGGAGGTTCATAAAACCCTATTTTTATGAAGGTGTACGTGGGCTGCAGTGAGCCAGCATACATATGTTCATGGGATGAAGAAGAGAAGGGCGCTTATAGTTGGGAAATATATGTATAACTTGAGTAAGTGTTGGTTCTGTTGTTCTCGAGTTTATACTTTAAGCCTCTAAAGTATACCGTCAAGGCATCCAAAAAGGTAGATATAGTTAATGGGTAAAAAGATCAGTGTAATGGAAAGCGAGATCAAAGTTGGTTCCTTAACTGTCTCTGTCTAGCTTCCCATTGTTCTTGGATGCTAATATACCTTTCAATCACGGCCCATGAATGTTCAATTTCTACCCGTGTACTTGCTATTTGTAAGATCATATTGAATAGGTTTAACACAATGCTTGTCTGATCTGATAGACCGGGTTCTATATTAGGCTGCCTTGTAACTGGAACAATCATGAAAGCAAAGGGTTTCCTTTTTGTAAGTCAAAATTATTTTTAAGGGTCGCAAATTTCTGGTTTGAATTAATAAAAATAAAACTTCCAAACTATGAATCAATAGTATAACAGAAATAAAGGCCGTTTCTAGTATCTGAGTCAAATTTAAAGGAGACAGTGCATGGAATGAAGAAAGAAAAAGAAACATTTAGTTGTATAACAAATGTGAGGCATCAATTGAAGAGGAATCTCACTTTATGCTAATAGAAGAAAGAGAGATGATAACTTTGAATAAGTATACAATTTCATAATTCTAGAACGTTCATAGGTTTTATATCTGTTGATAGTTGATACAGAGGAAAAACTGCAAATGGTTAGATAATATGATTGTTCAATCACCACAATAGAGGTTAGATAATATAATTCATTGAAGGTATGAAATAAAAGATGGAATGACAGAGAAACACATAACTCAGGCTTGACAAGATCTGGAATCTTCAATCTATATTGTATTAATTCTGGCAAAATGAAATTTTCTCTTTACAATCCCATCCAGAAAAAAAGCCTCTTCTTAGTCTTGAAAAGTTATATTTATACAAAACTACCAATCCTAATATGGTTGGTGATTTCCTAATTCCTAGTGACTAATTATTTGTTAAAAATAGATCAGAAACCGTTTGCATGATCTTCTCCATTTTTCTGCTTTCTTGGAGGTAAAGATCCTCCAAATGATACTTTTACTTTGTTGATGAATCTCCTTCTTTTGATCCAATATATTCAATGCATCTCTCCAGGAACCGTGTAAAATTTATGGGGGGTTCTGGAAGGTCCTTTGCTTCGAATAGATAAACCTTTCTTTGTATCTTGGAGAGACGGTCTTCAACTCCTTTATCTGCAAACTTTATCGACTGCAGTTTTAAGTTGGGCTCAACCAACAACCTGTCTATTAGGGTGACATCCATTTCTCTTAGCTGTGAAATTTCTATTTGAATTTCACTCAAATTTTCTCTAAAATGTAATTGATGTCTTACAATATTAATCTGTCCCAGAAGTCCTGTACAATTGTCTTTTCCAATGTTTAATGAACTTTTGTCTAAGAGATAAAAAACTTCTTCGTAGTCATCTCCAATTTCCTTGACTATTCTTTTGTTTTCAGTTATGTTGGTTTCCCATAGCTTGAGCATGATGTCACCTATGATTTACTCTGTGGCTGATATTTTCATAGTTTTGGATGTCTCTTCACTTGCCGAATATAGGATTTCCTTTTGGAGAGTAACCCTTGTTGCTTTGGCTTCTTTTTCCTTCAGGATAATATTATCAAAGGCATTATCTGCTTCTTGAAAGTAACTCTGAATAATATCTATCTTGGAAATCAACTTCTGTTGTTCAACTTCTATTTTTGAATGCACTTCTAGTGACTGGGCCTGGAAAGATTTCAGATCTATGACCTGACCTTCCATCAAATTTACCCTAGCCTATAACTGTTCTGCATGCTCCTTTTGCTGAACAACCTACACCTAACTTGCTTGTATCTTCTGGTTCATTTCATCCAGGCTTGATTTGAGTAATTGAATTTCTAGACTTTCGGCAGCCCTGGTATTCTCCAAGATTTTACTCACCTCTTCTCTGATGTTCTCCTCAACATTCTTTAACTGATCTTATAATTGAGCTATCATGTTATTACTCTTCTTTATCCTCGTTCTCATGTTTCCCATGGTAAAAAAGTTTGTTGTTGCAATGGCTCCCATGGAACTTGCTATCTCTGTAGCGAAATCCTCCTCCTCCAAATTATGTCCATCTATCAAGACTTTATGCTTCTTTACCATACTCCCCTCCTTCATATGCATCTCTTGTTTCAGGATGACCTTCCTTTTTCTGCTGAAAAAATAATCAGAAGGAGGAACCTCATCTATGGAGATAGAGGTGAGGTCATCAACAAATAGGGCTCTTGTTTGTGGGAATCCAAAAGTGGACTGTAAGGGGGTTAAGGAATCTATGGGGCTTCCTAGCTCTGTAAATCCTTTCCCTCCTATCACCTTAGGCGTATCGACATCAACACCAAGTGATGAAGGGGGAGTAAGCTTACTAGTCTCGAGAGGTCTCCCAGACTTCCTCTCTTCTTCTGTCTCTGATTTTTTTGTCTGTAAGGCATCTTTGTTTTGTTGGGGCCTTTCCGTATCCCGTGGGACTTTTTCGGGATTTCCCTTCTTCTGTGCTTCCTGTTCGAAGGATGGGGGAACATTTTATTGCTCCTGGGAGAGGGTGATTTCTTCTCCTTGTAGTACTTTGGGCATACCACTCCGTCTATGCTTATGAAAGGCCCGAAAGCTATCTTGCAGGTCAGACGACAGTGTCTATACTCATTCTAACACCTATTTATAAGTCTTAGTCCCTTTGAACATGTCATACCAAAGAGAATCCTCATGTTCATATGCTTTCATATTGCAGTGTATCAAGTGTTTGTTCACTAGTTGATAAGGGTCATGCCTTTTATACTCAATATTTGACAATTTGACTTCTTAGAGTGCTTTTGCTTCCACCTTGGAATGGCCCAAGTTTTGTAATGAAAATTTCTCGATGTGCACAGGGAATATTGGCCAACACTTCTTTTGAGCTTCCTTTAGCTCTATTCCGATACTGCGTTTCACTATTTGGTGTGCTACTTCCCTACACACCAGTCTGTCCAGGAGGAATTTTGGAAGTGCATGAGGGGGGATTGAGCACCCATAAACACTGATGTAGGAGAAGCTTTCTTCAATTAACAAGTGTATTATTGCCTTGAGGTTTTTTAAAACTGTTTCAGAAATGCGAGGAGGGTCACAGCTGGAATTTTTTTTATGCATTGGTATTACCACAAAATGACAAATTTCGTAAAACAATTTTTTTTCATTTTCTTCCCACAACTCAGAGTGATACTCATGAATGGGTTCAAGGCGTGTTATGTTCCAAATCCAATTCATGAGGGGGAATGGAGTCATAAAACAAATTCCGTCCATGATGTATGTCGACATGTAAAAGGCCACTGGTTGACCTCGGGATCTTGCAGCTTTGTAATCTGAAATCTCTTTGGCTATGTTATCGGATAAAATTTTGTCCCAATTGAAACTATATCCTTCTGATGCTTCCTCTAAAAAGGGCACCCATTCTGCAGGGAAATGACAGTGACTCTTTTTTTCGAAGACTCTGGACAACATCATGGCTACATAAACCATGTACTCATTCAAAGAAGCTGTGACATAAATTCCGTGGGTGTCGGCCCTAAATTTTGATGGACATCTCCACCAGCTTTTGATTATATCAGGGTAAGTTTGGTCTGCCTTAGTACATTCCTTTCTCTGAAATTCAACTATAAATTCGGCATTGTAAATGTATTTAGGATTGGGTGAGAGTTTGTACATTACCTGGATATGTTCAGGTCTGAATGAGTCGATAATGACCGCTTGATCATTTAAAATGATTCTCATTGAAATATCAATCTTCTCTAAAGCCCAACTGATCATGTCATTGTATGCCATGAGCCATGGGCGTGCTGCAATCTTGTGAAGTTCTGATTTTTCTATGTCCTGAAGGTTATTCTTGGAATCATTAGGGGGATTTTTGATCTCGTAGTCCAGAATTTCATAGATTTGTCTCCAGGATTTGATCGAGTCGATAGCATGTGGCGTGGTGTCGAATATGACATCTCCCTCTGGGATGGAAATCTCAGTTGTATATTAACTCTTCTTGGGTCCCTTCTTTGGTGCCATAAATTTCGTATTGGAACGAAAACCTGTCACAGAAGAGAGGTCTATAAGCTTGGATGGATGTGACTTACTGCTAATAGAAAGAACAAGAATAAGGTTCAAAACACATACCTTTAATTTTCCTTTAACTCATTTTATGGTGGAAGTACTGACGCAGCTGCCAAGAATTTAATACCTTTAATGCAGAGAATATTTCTAAGATAAGAATTTGCGTCACAGAAATCACCAGCTATCTGTTATTAATATGGAAGTATTTCAGCAATTCTAAATTCAAAATTTGAAAGATCCCGTTCAACGAAACCTGAAAAATGAAAAAACCTAATAAGTTTAATTACCATTAATTGTGTTTTTAAAATGAAGTTAGGTCATTTTAAACATTGATTTTGAGTCAAGATTTCGCATTTCGGGGTTTCAGGGATCTTTCTTACACGAGGTATGTCGCCACTAAACCCTAAATCCCGAAATCGTGATGAGATTAGTATAGGCCTTAGCTTTGGTATTGAGTCGGGACTTCGTGTTTCGGGGTTTCGGGGATCTTGCTTACACAAGTTATGTCACCACTAAACCCTGAATACTGAAATCACGATGAGATTAGTTTAGGCCTTAACTTTGGAATTAGTAATTTAATTAATCAAGATTAATAACTAACTTCCATTTTTTTCAGGAAATCGAGGATCGAGATTTCGTGATTCGAAATGTATTGAAAACGTATTGTTCTGAGTGAACCTGAATCCTGAAAGGTTAAAGATTGTTAATTAACTCCTTTAGGGTTTTAATTTATCATGATTAAAAGTAATTTATAGAACGTGCGTTGAGACTTTAAAAACACTTGAGATTTCTTCCTTTTATTATTAAAAAATAAAGCCATTTTGGGATTTCGGTACTGGACTTTTGGGACTATTAGCAAGGATTATACCTTATAAAAAGCCAAATCCTAGAAAAGAAAAGTTTGTCTTAGAGATAAAAATTTAAGACCTGGTTTCAACATAGGCTCCAATTGGGGACCTCGTCTCCTTATGGGACAAGGAGAACGGGCGGACTTAGTGCCTTTATTGGGTAAATGGGGTCAGTTATTCTAGTCTATGAGACATATTTATAAAAACCCAACCAGGAGGATAAATATTTCAATATTTACTTCGGAAAACTTTCAAGATTAAAACGTTCGACAATATCGAGATAGGCTCACACAGATTTCCCTTTATAAAACCAACCTTAGATTTGTGAAAGATAATCGAAACAAGATTAGCCATTCTACCAATTTTTATTTGATCGTATTTGCATCAAGAGACTCTTAGAGTGTGGTCTGGAATCCCATAATCTTAAAGTGTAATCTGGCCAAAGGAAGTAAAATTACCAAAGCATCTTTCAATTTGTGTATAATATCCTTGTCTGATATGTAGACATAGCTTCACTGTTAGTGAGCCTGTTCAGTACCCCGATGAAGTTATCATATTTTCCACATTGAATTTCCTTTCACTACATCATTATTTTTAGCATTTAAATGCCAAGATGAGGGAAATCATATAATGAATTTCATTTCATCATCTCTTTAGATTATATGGGGGCAATCAATAATGAATTTTGTTTCACCATCTATTTATATTAGATGGGGGCAATCAATAATGAATTTCCTTTCACCATCTCTTTATATACTCTTTTGTTATGAAGTGGGGGAAATCAATAAGTATGTAACATACTCGGAAAATATATTGCTTAAAATTTTTTATAACAAAGGTTTGTCAACTTGTTTAAATAGCTCTGGATTAATCTTCTTTTGGCCCTTGGACACTTTAACTTTATGGAATCTCGGGGAAAGCTTATTAATATTTCTTAGGGACTTCCCTTGAGAGAAAACGATCATTTTATTTCAGCTAGAATGACTAAAAAGGTTAGGATTAGCCCATACATACTTCCAGTTCAACCAAAGTTTAGGAGAAACATAGAATCTTACCTATCCTCGCTTTGAAAGTTAGTCTGAACGTTTCCGAAATTAAGATGGGACCTTTTCCTTTTTTCTCTCTTTTTTTTTTTTGTCAGACTAATGGGAAAATAGTCAGGGTTGGGTGAAGAGTAAGCTTGATAGTGATCGAAGGGAAAAGGTGAGAGAACCTCGGAAACTTAGGAGTGCTAATGATTATTATTATTTTTTTATTTAATTTTTTTTTTCTTAACTTAACTGTCATGAAATTTAGTGTCTCATTCACTGGTACCTCTTAGAACATTTTTAACTCAGGCTCCCAGGTCAGAGTTCATACCTTAGTATTTCGTTGTATTTACAGCCAGAAGACTGTTTACTTATTACCTTTTTGGTAAGTATTTATCATGATTATTCGTGCAGATTACCCTTATAGTATAGTTGATCTCTTGAGTCCTTGACGATTTTCCTGCAAATAAAATGACCTGATAACCATGAGAAACTCATACAAATTTTGTGAACTGCTAGATTTGAACTGCTTTGTATTTGCATTTTCTCAATTTATTTATTATTAATTTTTTTTTGAACATAATTAAACTTATCGAAAGCAATGTAATTATAAAGAAAACATGAAAACAAACCGGTATGTACAATGAAAGTTCGAAAACATATTACTACATGTAGTGTTTAAGGTATCGCCCATTTACAAGGGCTCTTAGAATGTCTCCATCGATATTTTCTAATGAAAAAGCATTTTTTTCGTTTGAGGCCAAGACTCTATAGGGGCCAGACTAGATCAAATCGAACTTGCCATGTTTGCCAGTGTCTTCTCTTCTGGCTTCCCATTTTAGTACCAGATATCTAGAGAGGAAATCTCTATCCTTAGCCTTTTGATCGAATAAAGCCTTCATCTTATCTTGATATCTCTGTAACTTTTCATTTACTTCTGCTCTATTTTCCTGAACTTCGACCAGCTAGTTTGCTCTCCTGGTAATGTCGTTAGGTTCTTCATTTGAATCTTGCCAAAGTTTCATTACTGGAAGAGAAAGATTGATTGGTAAAACAACATCAGTGCCATATACCATCTGAAAAGGGGACATCCCAATTTCCCTTTTGGTACTTATCCTGTTGGCCCATAGAGCATATTTCAAATGGATATGCCACGTTTTCTTGTTCTCAATCAATATTTTTTTTATCACGGTTGTCAGACTTTTGTTATATGACTCAGCTAAATCGTTTCCTTGCAGATAATAAGTTGTGGAGTGTCCTATTATGATGTTAAAGTTTTGGCAAAAGCTTATCATATCCATCAATTTAAATACTTGTGCATTATCTAACCGTTTGTAGTTTTTCCTCTCTATCAACTATCAACTGATATAATACGTATGAACGTTCTAGAATTCTAAAATTGTATACTTATTCAAAATTATCATCTCTCTTTATTCTATTATCATAAAGTGAGATTCCTCTTCAATTGATGCCTCACATTTTTTATACAACTACATGTTTCTTTTTCTTTCTTCATTCCATGCACCGTCTCCTTTAAATTTGACTCAGATACTAGAAATGACCTTTATTTCTATTATACTATTGATTCCTAGTTTGGAAGTTGTATTTTTATTAATTCAAACCATAAATTTGCGACCCTTAAAAATAATTTTGACTTACAAAAAGGAAACCCTTAGCTTTTGTGACTGTTCCAGTTACCAGACAGCCTAATATAAAACTCGGTCTATCAGATCAGACAAGAATTGTGTTAAACCTATTCAATATCTTCTTACAAATAGCAAGTACATGGGTATAACTTGAATGTTCATGGGCTGTGATTGAAAGGGATATTAGCATTGAAGAACAATGGCAAGCTAGACAGAGACAGTTAAGGAACCAACTTTGATCTCGCTTTCCATTAAACTGATCTTTCTACCCATTAACTATCTCTACCTTTTCGGATTCCTTGATGGTATACTTTAGATCCTTAAAGTATAAGCTCAAGAACAACATATTTTTGGTGCCATTGTTGGGGACAAAGAAACGAATCTTTTCCCTGGGAAGAACGACATTGACACTTTCTTTATTTGATAGTGAACAAAGATCAAAAAACCTTCTAAGGATACTTTATCTTTCACTTGGAGACTCCACGATAAGTAACTGGATTTTAGCTGAAAGAACACCAGAAAGAACCCAGACGACAAGAAAACCTTGCCAGTTTTAGATAAGGAAAAGATTTTAAAATCACGGAGATCCCTTAGACAAATTGTTTCACCGACACATACCATCTGTCAACCTAATTCTACATGGTCTAACTTCAAAGGAACACTTGAGAGATCCATCTCCCTCCCCCTTTAAATCGATACATTCTCTCTTCTTGAAGTGCACACTCCTACTACCAAGCACTCTGACGAATGCCCTGTGTATCCTGATTTAACCCCCATTGATTCTCCGATATATTCGTCTTATGAGTCTGGAGAAACAAGTTCTTTTCATCTTGGGCCTTCTTTCTCCAGTTTCTTGTGCCTTGACGATCAATTCCCCACAACCTTTCTGTCACATTCAAGCACAACCAAAAATCTACCAAGCTTCTCTGAGCTTTCTCCTCATACACTTTGAGTTTCAGCCTCAAATCCATCAATGGTTGCGCACGAAGGTGCAGGGGCTGGAGGCGGTGTTGTAGGTGGTGCTGCAGGAGGAGAAGCAGGTGGCCAAGTACCACTCCCTAGAATGTTTTATAAGGTGGCTTCCAGATATTCCCCTCTTGTCCTCTCGGTTCCCCTACATGACCTTCCATAAAATTACATGAAAAATATCCAAAAATTCACAGGGGAAGGCGATTTAACCGCACAAGAATACATCAATTTCTTTGACCAATTTGTTGATATCCTAGGACTTGAACACGAGGATGTCTACTCTAGACTCTTAGTACAAACTTTTGAAGGGAAGGTCAGAACCTGGTTCCGAGGCTTAGCAACGGGATCTTTAAGGTCATACAATGAACTCGAAAGTGCTTTCATCAGACAATGGGGAGAAAGGAAAGATCACCTCTATTATCTGACTAAATTCGGGGATATTAGAAAGAAAAATTACGAATCAGTTCTTGAGTTCACCAAAGGTTTAATAAATTGAATAATAAAATTCCCATCGAGGTCAAACCTTCTTAGCCCGCAATGAAAGTAACTTTTGTTGGAGCTTTCGACCTTGATTTCGCCCTACTATTAAGAGAGAGGAGATCAGCAAACCTCACCAAGATGCAAGACAATGCCCTATAAATTGAATCCAACATGATGGCTTCAAGAGAGCTAAAATCCAAAACGGAGACTGGAAACAAAGAAACGAGAAGGTACAGAGAACAAGGAGGATCTTCTAGATCAGGAAGATCTTCAGGAGACAAAATGGACAACATGGCTAGGATAGTTAAAGAACTATCTAATAAGATTTCAAAAATGGAATTAGATCAATCAAAAAATGAGCATTTTCCTAGAAATGATTTCAGAAGGAATCCCAATCCTCAAGCCCCACAAAGACAGATTAAGAATGAGGATCAAAAAATCCCAACCCCCTTCAATAGTGAAAACTTCATTGGAGAGGAAGACTTAGAAGATTTCGAAGAATTAGAGGAAGATATAAACAATCTGGGTGATGATGATCCACAACCCTATTTATCGAGACAAGATTATGAAAAATCCTTAAATAAAGAAAATAGATTGGAAAATGACATAAACAAAAGTACTTCTGAATATTTGACCTACCAGGGTATTGCAGATGGTATAATGGCCAAGCTTCACCAGAAGTACAATCTAAGGCCTAGAAACAGGAGTCTCACAATCACCCAAACGAAAAAGATCTTGCTGAGGGGCGAGATAGACGAGATGGTTTCAAAAAATGTTGAAAATAAGACTGAAAAAACTAACATCACGGACACACAGCCTACCAAGACTAAGTCAGTTGAAACATCCATAGTCAAAACAAAGAAAGCGAAAGCTCCTACAACTGAAACAAAACCTTCACCACAAAAGAAAGCCGAAAAGAAAGGAACAGAGGCCCAAAACAGAGAGAGCGACAAGGCCTTGGGAAATTTTAGTCTGGAAAATGAAATTAACAAAATCAAGGTTCCTATACCTCTTGTCGAACTGGAAAAAAACCCCATATACAGAAAACAAATTGCCAAGATGATTAGTTTTTCAGAATACGAAATCCAAGTCGATGTCGTTAACTTAGAAGATGACAAGCCAAACATAGTTTTTGGTCCACATTTCGAAGGTGCCAAAGACACCGTTGCCCCCTTCTATATCACTTTAACCTTGTTCGACCACCTACTCCATAACTGTATGCTCAATTTTGGAGCATCCCACAATGTAATGCCTAAATACATTATGGATAAATTGGGTCTCGAAATCACTAGGCCTTATGGATATTTATATTCATTCGATTCAAGAAAAATTAAATGTATAGGCATGATTAAAGACTTGGTTGTAAATCTGGCACAAATACATGCAAAAAGCATTCTCATGGACGTAGTGGTCACCGATATCCCTCCGAAAT
The DNA here is from genome assembly GCA_009831015.1 of Picea engelmannii. Classification (NCBI taxonomy): domain Eukaryota; kingdom Viridiplantae; phylum Streptophyta; class Pinopsida; order Pinales; family Pinaceae; genus Picea; species Picea engelmannii. The sequence goes on from ML777128.1 coordinate 68,708, forward strand.
ATGGTATGTTGTTATCCAGATCCTGGGGCACCAAGCTTGGAGGATCTCTCCATCTTGACATGGCATATGCTACGATTCCAGATTTTGGAGGACAGTTCATGCACCTATACAGAGAAACTAGGTTATCTTTCATGGTAAGTGATCTACGCAACCCGAATAACCACCCTGTATATATTGTATATCAAGATTTAGGTAATTTTATTTTATCCATTGATGATGATATTGATTTAGGTATAGATGAAAGTTGCACAGAAGAAAAAACAGAAAAAGAAAAAATTAAAAAAAAATGTGTATAGCACTGGTGTGTGGAAGATTTTTTTTGACGACACTTCATCCTACTTTGGAGCTAGATATGGGGCACTCCTTGTGGCCCCATATAATCAATTTTTAATCCCCTTTTCATATATAATACAGTGGAATGTGGACCACACTAATAATGTATGCGAGTATGAAGCCTTAGTGTTAGGGTTAGAAGCTGCTAGGAGAATGAAAATAAAAAACCTCGAAGTCTTTGGTGATGCCGAGATAATCGTAAAATAGGTAAACCGACAGTACCAGGCCAAACATCCTAGGTTGATGTATTACAGTAATTTTGTTTGGGATCTGATAAAAAATATCTTCTCCTCTGTCAAAATTCACTACATTCCAAGAAATGAAAACCAACAGGCTGATGCGTTAGCCAAAACAGCCTCTACATTCACACCTCCCACCACTTTCAAACTAAAGTATCATATACAAATGAGACACCGACCTTCCATACCCAATAACATACAACACTGGCAAGTTTTTGAGGACGATGAACAACTGTGCAAATTTTTAGAATCAATAGACGAGTTTGTCGAAACGCATGCTGACCAAGAAAACCAAAACGATCATGTTTGAATCATGCAGGAAGGGGAGGACCCCAAAGAATTCCACGATAAAATCGCCAATCATCGAATGCTTGTTCTAAAAAATAACTAGACCCCCAAGGGCCTGATTCCCTTGGAAAGGTTATTTAATCAAGATGATATCCCTTTAAGATCTACTTTACAACCTCAACCTAAATCGATTGAGGACTATGACATAGGTACCAAAGAAAACCCTCGATTGGTGAAACTATCCAAATACCTGTCCCCAGAAAACAAAAGTAAATACGCTGAGTTGCTTAGAAAATATAAAGACGTTTTTTCTTGGTCTTATGATGAACTGAGAACTTATGATACTTCTATAATCGAACATAAAATTCCTTTGAAACCTAGTGTCAAGCCTTTTAAACAGAAACTCTGACAGATAAACCCTATGCTGCTACCAATAATAGAAAAAGAAGTCAAAAAACTCTTGGATGCCAAAATCATTGTCCCACTAAGATATTTTGAGTGGGTGGCTAATTTAGTCCTAGTAAGAAATAAAAATGACGAAATGAGACTGTGTGTTGATTTTAGAAACCTTAACCGACCATCACTCAAAGATAATTACCCATTGCCTAAGATGGACCACGTTTTAGAGAAAGTAGTTGGAGCTAACAGAATGTCGATGATTGATGGTTTTTCAAGTTACAATCAGATCGCAGTACACTAAGATGATAAGGAAAAAATGACTTTCACTACCCCTTGGGGTACCTTCATGTATGATAAAATGCCTTTCGGATTGATGAATGCAGGGGCCACCTTCCAGCGAACCATGGACATTGCCTTCGTGGGTGAGAGAAATAAATTTGTTGTTATCTATCTCGATGATCGGGCCGTTTTTTCAAAATCTGATGCAGAACATCTAGTGCACCTGAAGCAAACTTTCGAGAAATGTTGTAAATTTGGTTTGTCCCTAAATCCAAAAAAATATCATTTCGCTATGGAAGAAGGTAATCTATTAGGTCATATAGTGTCTAAAGACAGAATCAAAATTGATCCCAAATGAATTGAAGCAATAGATACTATAAACATCCCTAGAAATGTAAAAGAAATTCAATCTTTCTTAGGAAAAATAAATTTCTTGAGAAGATTCATCCCTAACTTCGCCGAAATTGTGAAGTTGAGCACAGATATGTTGAAAAAGAACAGTGAGATGAAGTGGACAAGTGAAGCCAAAGCATATATTCAATGAATCAATAAATTTATCAGCGAAGCGCCAGTCTTGGCAAGTCCTGATTACACAAAAGGATTTATGATTTTTTCCTTCGCTTCCGAACACACTATCACAGTTGTATTGTTACAGAAAAATGAAGAAGGCTTTGAACAAACCATTGCTTTTTTTAGTAAAAGTCTGAGAAATGCTGAGTTGAAATATAATATACTAGAAAAAGAAGCCTACGCAATGGTAAAGGCTCTCAAGTCCTTCAGAACATACATATTGCATTCGAAGATCATAGCCTATGTTCCTACAAGCTCTGTCAAAGACATACTGGTTCATCCAGATAGTGATGGGAGAAGAGACAGATGGCTAGATAAGATTCAGGAGTTTGATCTGGAAGTCAAACCAACAAAACTCATTAAAGGACAAGGTCTGGCTAAATTTCTAGCTGAATTAAACTTGCAGACACTCGGAATAAATCAGTTGTAAGAAGATGAGGATTTCCTAGAGATAAATGAACTCGATTTCGCTACACATATGGTTGAGATAGAAGACAGGTTTTCTTCTTCAGTCTGGTACCACGATATATTTTCTTACCTATTGACTCTTCAATGTCCGAGTGAATTAACCCCATCTAAATCCAGGACACTAAAGCTACATGCTATAAAATATTGTATTATAGATGAAAAATTATATTGGAAGGATCCACTGGGTTTCTTGTTGAGTTGTTTAGTCGAGACCGAAACTGAAAAGGTTATAAATGAGTTCCATGAGGGAGTGTGTGGAGGACACCACGCTTGGTGAGCCACAAATTATAAAATCTTAAGAGCTAGATATTACTGGCCCAAAATATTCACAGATGTAAAAACCAAAGTCTGAACTTGCATTCCCTGTCAGTTGTTTACAGGTAAATAGAAAGTCCCAGCTTTACCTGTAATTCCAGTTAAAACCGAAGTCCCTTTTCAACAATGGGGTCTTGATTTCATCAGAGAGATTCACCCACATTCCAGTGCTCAGCACAAGTGGATTCTAACTGCAACAGACTATTTTACTAAGTGGGTGGAAGCTATTCCCACGAGAAAGGCAACTGACGTAGTTGTAATCAATTTTCAGAAAATGACTATCTTATCGATAAAGTCCTTCTGAAAATTTAAAGTCCTTCATTCTCAAAGGGTGGAATCAATGTTTAAAGTAAACTATCTGCACAAAGAAAGGAAAATTTCAAAATAACACATCAAGGATGACATCAAGAAGCCATCTTTACACCTCAAAGAAAATTCAAAAGAGAGACACGTTTAAGGTGGAAAATAAAGAAAATGTATTAAAATGTTTTTCATGGTCATTTCTTCTCATGTAATGAATATGGTCACAAAGATTTGGATTGTAGAAATTATGCAAGGAAATATGTTGGAATGTTTTATAACACCCTAAGATGTTGGAGATGTAATCAAGTGGGACACATTGTTGTTCATTGTCACACCATGAGATGCTACAGCTGTAGTGGGGTTGGCTACAAATCCCAAGATTGATGGAACATAAGAAGATAGTCCATGATGAGTGGTTCATATAGGATGACAAGAGTAATACATGAAACTACGAAGGAAGAAAATATTGAAAATAGGGAAGCTCAAAGATCAAGTTCTAAGAAGCTGGGACACCTTCAAAAGTGGATGAACAAGAATGAATAACTAGAACTGAATGGAAGCCATGAGGTAAACTCAAGATTGACATTTTCTTAATCATATGTGGACTCCTATGGAAGAAGTCGCATACATATGCGAGGTGACCTATAGAAAGTTTTCATACATAAACGAGTTGTCTATGGAATGGGTCGTGTACCTATTGTAAAATCCTTGGAAAAGAAGGCTATCCATATGAGTTGCAACATGATTTGATGATATAACTCTGTTTTGCAGGGTCTGACATGGTTTATTGCAGGTTTCCATGATTATATGGTTTCATGTGTGTTTGATGTATGTATGGTGATGACATATGGTTGAGGGTTGAAGCATATTCTTTATTCTTATATTGGATGCATGGTACTAACCCTAGAGTGTGTATTAAGACATTTTTTTTTAGGAACAATGTTGATTATGTGAGTGAAGTTATGGCACTTTGGTTATGAGATATATCATGATGATGTGATGCTAGCTACAAATATCATTGACCTATTGAGGCACACTTTTGGTACATGTTTAGAGATACTATTGGCTTCTTGGTACTTGCTATAGTGAATGAGTTTTGAGGCAGATCTGTTGTGGTACATGGATGGTACAGATGTGAGATTTATTGATATATCTTATGATGTATTGTTAGAGGCATATTTGTTGGATGTCTCGGTGCATGCATATGGCATGTGGTTGAGTTACATAGTGGGACATGTAGTTGATGAGTTGATGAGATGGTTATGTTGTACATCATTGATGAGCCATATCTTGATCTATAGTTCATGTATGATTGATACAGAATTGGTTGTTTGGTCGAGGCACTTTCTAGCAGTATGATTGGTACATGGTTTATGGTTGATATGGCATACATATATGGGAACACATCTTGACTGTTGTTCATCCTGTTGAAGTTTGGTGCATGGTTGATGCACTTGTAGATGGTATATGATTATGGATGATAGTACTTGGTTAAAGTACATCATTGGTATTACTTGTTTAGCATATAATTTGGTACATGATGTATGGGATAGTTGAGACACGTGTTGATGCTTGAGGTTTGAGATACATATCTTGACACATGGTTTGTGGCACTTTGTTTATGATAGAGGTATATCATATGTGATATGTGATCCATATTTAGGAGCATAATGAACTCATTAACAGACTGATATAATAAACACAGAGATAAGAAGAATAACACAAATATCCAGTGACCAATATCTTCTATTACATAATGAAATAGGTTGAAACTGTAAAACTGTAGAACTAAAACACTTGCTCGAATTGTGGTAGCTATCTCTCAGAAGAGATGTGGTTTCTACACACATACTTTTGATTAAAATGGATCACAATGAGGCTCCAGAGGACTTTTTTATATTACTCATGAATGCCAAAACCCTAGACATCCAAAAACCTAACCCTAGAAGGTAAAATGCCAAACATTATGTGGGCCCTATGGGTAAGTTGGTGTAATTTGGTACCTCAACTTCCAAGGGCCGTAAATTTTTTATATGAATTTCATTTTAGGAGTGTGATAGCCTGTTGGAAAATTCTTTCAGAGAACTACACATTTCACCATCAAACTCTATCTCTGTCTACATTTTGCCTATGGTGATCCAAAAAAACCACGTTTAGGGCCCCGAAACGGCCCTGGAAGTACAACTAGATGTGTTGACATGAAAACATATAAAATAATCTAGTTGGATTAGGCGAGAGGGAACCCATATCCACTGGAGGATGTGTGGGGCTTCAGAGATCCCAAGAAGTGTAGCACCCACAATTGTAAAGAAGTATAGAAGAACATGCTGAACAAAAATGGACATGAGGAGCCAGTTGGAATAGGTGGGTGGACACCAATATCCACCTGGATCAATCCTCCCCCCTTAGGAAGAAATGGTATCCATTTCTTTGAGTTCCCCCATCAGGTGAGTAAACTTCTACTGGATTTGGCCCCGGGTGAGCCACTTGCCTTGGTGTAGGAATTTGCCTGCCTTGACAACCCGATAAAGCTGGATCCGTTGCTAGTGAGTGTGCTTGACTTGTGTGTCCACTATTTGGTCAGAGGATGCTTGTTCCATGTAGTCAAGGTTGATCTTTGTAGGTTTCAGTTGTTTTTTGATCTCGACGGTGTCTAATAACAGTGGAAAATATGGCCGAAGGAGGTCCACATTGAATACTGGATGCAGACCAAGGAAGGGTGGAGTGTTGAGCTCAAAAGAATTGCTACCCATAACATTGGTGATAGTGTAAGGCCCATAATGAAGTGGGAGAAGATTTCTATGGAACCCAATGAGACACTCCTTCTGCAAATGTAACCAAACTTTTTCGCCAACTTAAAACTGGTGTGGTACCCTATGTTGATGATTGTGTTTCTTGTACTTAGAATTGGATTTCTGCAAAATCTTCTAGACCTGTTGGCAGAAGTGATAAATCCACTTAATGAATCTAGTGGATTTTTTGATTGCAGACTGATTAGGGGAAGAGTTTGTCTGTGCAGTGGAAAGAGGAAGTGAAACATCCATGGGTTCCAAGGGTTGGAATCCCAGACCCACCTGAAATGGGATATGGTCGGTGGAACTATGGAGAGCCCTGTTGTAACTGTGTTGGACATATAGGAGGATATTGTCCCATGTACTAGGATGCTTAGAATTGTACATGCGCATGATGTGCAAAATCATCCGATTGAGGACCTTTGTTTGGCCATTGGTTTGGGGGTGGAAAGAAGTGGATTTTTTGAGCTTGGTGTCCAATAGAGACGAGAGAATCAACCAAAAGGTGTTGAGGAACCTATTGTCTCGGTCGAAGATGATGGTCTTTGGTATCCCAAAGTGGACCCACACTCATTCGAAGAACAGATTTGTAGTATCTTCTACTGTGACATTCTTCTTATAGGGTGTGAGGATGGCCATCTTCAAACACCGATCAATGACCACAAACACATAGTCATTTCCTTGCTTGGTGGACGGAAAACCCAACATGTAATCGATTGAGATGGATTCCCATAGCTTCTTGGGAATAGAAAGAGGGTTGTACAAGCCTTTATTTTTTATGGTTGGCTTGGAAATGGCATAGGATTTGCAATATTTGATATACTTTCTGATGTCATGTCAAAGTTTTGGCCAATAAAAATGTTTCTAAAGAACAACCACAATTTTCTCTATGCCAAAAATGTCCTGCCACTCGATTGTAGTGGGCTTCCCAAATCATATTTGCATGCTCACTTGTGGGAACACATAGATGGCCCGAGTGGCATAAGAGTCCTTCCTGAATGTGGAAATCAGTGATAGTTTCACCTGTACCCAAGAGTTGATATGTGGTGGCGAAGTCTGGATCTTGTTCATAAAGTTGGGGCCACTTAGATGCTTCATGTCCACAAGAATGGAGCAGAGTGGTGAGTGTTGTAGTGTCCCCAAGACTGAGCCCTTTGTAAATCTGATGTATGAAATGAATTGTAAATATGTGTTATAGGCTGGTGAGCCAAGTTTGTATAAGCCAATGGGCTTATGTGATTGTTAGGCCAGAGAGCCTAAGGGTTGGGGGCCAAGGGCCTGATTTTGTACCTGTATGTATGCAGCACATTAATAAAATATAAACACTGCCGCGTGCAGGCTGACACGATGAATGAGTGATGGGGGACTAAGCATCCATAGAGAGTGTTGTTCCTGAGTCTGTACTTAAGGCTTAAAAGTACAGTGTCAAGGCATCCAAAAGTGGGTAAAAGGTGGAGAAGAGAGAAACGTCAACCTTCGGCGAAGGAAACTAGGGAAGATTTCTACGTTGGCGTTGTCTAGCTTCCAATTGTTCCTGGATAGTTATTTCTTGTTCAATGGATGCCCATGAACGTTCAAGTTCGACCCGGTTAGTAGCAGTTTTAAGGATTGTGTCGAAAAGGTTTAAAGCGATGTGCATTTGATCTGATAGTCCGGGTTCGATATTAGGCTATATTGGTACAGGGACAGTCATGGAGGAATAGTAAAAGTGAGAAAAACTTCAGAGAGAGATTAAGTGTTGTCTCAATTTGCTCGTATAAAAGAGAATTTAGGATTTTAGGAATAAAATAAGGACGCAAATCATAGGCTCTTTCCCGTAAATGTATTATATTTTAATAAAAGGTGTGAGGTGTGAGAAAAACATTTAGTTGTCTATAGTGTAAGGCTCCTACCAGGGGAGAATCTCACAAATAAACAAAAGAGGAAAATGAAAGGAAATAACCGATGTAGCAGATAATATATGTAGAATTCTGAAAATGCAGACTGGTCTTACACCCGCTGATAGCTGGTACAGAGGAAAAACAACAAAGAATTACAGAAAACCAAAATTCATTCGCTATAGTAGTGGTTGTACTAAAGTATAACGAAGCACATCAATTATGAATATGAAATGAATGAAATATGAAATACAAGGAAACAAACTTGTAATACAGTCGTGACGGAATTAAGAATCTTCAGATTTTCTTGTATTAACTTCTCAAATGTAAAAAACTTTGTTACAATCGACACAAAAAGGTCCAGCCTTGTTTATTTCTTTCTGTGGTATATTTATACAATTTTACGAATAAGACAGAATCTCAATAGTCACAAAATTTCGGTTATAACAGGGAGGAGCGAAATCACTCGATTTCTCCTTCTCTGTCTTCACTTGGTGCCAGGCGTTGGTCGTCGCGCGGACTCAGTATAGGCGACACATCTTTCGACTAGTTGAGATATTAACCGAGACGGTTCTGCTTGACAGCTAGCTTCAAAGAAGTAACATTCTCGGGCTAACTGTTGCAGCCTGTCTTCCATCTATCCATCGATGATGTCGATGGCACATAGTTGCACGCTGGGTTTGATCATGCACTTATCAACTTGGACTATGTCCACCATAGTCATCTGAGAGATATTGGTCGAATCTCTCTCTTCATTTTCCTTCAGATCAAGCGAGATCCTTTCCACATTCATTTGCATCAACGTTTCTTCATTACCTCGGCTGTCAATACCCAGCGAATCGCCGTCTATAGAATTAAAGGCCTCCTCTAAGGAATTGGTTATCTTTTCGGCTTGCTGCTTGCCTTTGGCGATGTTATGCTCCCATTCCTTTAATAAAATGTTTCCTCAGGTTTTCTCTGAAAGGGTGAACCTGGGAGTACCCGCTGAAACCCTATTGTTCGTGGCTATCACGGCCTCCTAGAAGGCGACCCGAGCCACTCCAACATCCCTTTCTCTGGAAGATAGGTTCTCAGAAACCTAATTGACCAACAAACAGTTGTCCCTGATCGCTTCTACCTTGGTGAGCAAATTTCACTGTGCTGCAGAGACTCTGCTTTGAATCTCGATCACCTGGGATTTGAACATCCCGATTTCTATCATTTTATTCTCAGCGATCTCCACCCTAGCCTGCAACTATTCGATCAAATCCCTCTGCTGGCTCGCTTGCATCCGACCATCCTGGACCACTAGCTGTGCTTGCTCGATCTTAGTTTTGAGCATCTCTATCTCGTTCTTATTGGCCAACCTGGCCTTCTCCATTCCTACGCTCACCTGGTCTTTAGGAGTCTCCATCGCTGTGGCCAGTTTGGCTTCAAGGGTCCTAATGAGGCGATTCTTTCTTTTAAGTTGGTTTTTTTGGAGCCCGACTGAAAATTGATTCACCCAGGCATATGCTCCTAGTGTCCCTGCTATATTAGTGGTGAATTGCTCATTTTTATTATTTTTCCCATCAGTTATGACTTTATATTTCTTGGCAGTCGATTCTCCTTCTTGATAGAATTCCATTTTCACTACTGCCTTTCTCTTTTTATCGAATAAAAACTCATTCGTAGGGAGTTCTTCTACTCTTATGGGCCTCAGTTCTTCATTGAATATCCATCTGGCATCGATATTTCCCTGCGTCAACTGCAAGGGGGTAATTGATGTGATGGGTTCTCCAATCTTCTTCGCTGATTTTCCTGGAGTATCGATCGAACTCTGCTTCTTCAGTTGTTCTGGAGTCTTTACCTCTGTCTCCAGATTCTGTTTCTTTGGTGGGTCTGGAGTATTTTCCTCTGCTTCTAGAGTCTTCATTTGTTCCCCCTCATCCTGGTGTTTTCCTTCGTCGGGAGTCACATCCTTAGAACCTTCGGCATCCTTCTGTTTCATCTCTGAAATACCTGGACCCTCACCTCGTAACACAGCGGGAAGACAACTGCGTCGATGTTCCTATAACTTCAGGACATCGGCCCCTTCCTCGGGTGCCAAGGATTGTATCCGGGCTAGAATCTCCTCATAGGACCTTGCTCCTCAAAAAATGTCATCCGAGGATGAATTCTCATGCTCGAATATCTTGAGCCCACAATTTTCCAAATGGTTTCTCACGACCCTCTGTGGATCGTGCTTCTTGTATTCGATGGAGACCAAATTTAGGTCTTTCAGGGATGCGGCCTCAGCTTTGGCATGCCCATAATCTAATAAAGAATAAGAATTCAAATGAACATGAAACGACGGCCATACCTTTTTCAAGTACCCTTTAAGTTATTTTCTTACACCGCCGATTACCGTTTGTCGGGCAACCTCCCGACAAGCCAGCTTGTCGGGAATGAACAATGGTAGTGCATGTGGGGGAACAGAAGCCCCGAAAACTCCGAGGTAGGAAAATTCAGCTTCTACATACCAGTCTGTGATGCTACTTAGATTTGTTACTATGTTGTCCGAGATCTGGGGTGGCGGGTGACCAAAAATGGCGACATGCAGGGGCACCATCACCCAATTAAAAATTTCATATGCAAAATTTCCTGCTTTGTTTTCCCATAATTTTGCATGACATACATGTATGGGTTCGTCTTCAGCCCGAGTCAAACTCCAGCTCATCAATGGAAATGGTGTCATAGAGAAAATTGCATCCATAATGTATGCGAACATGAAGAATGACGATGCCTTCCCATTCTCCTTCTGCTCCCGATACTCTTTGACTCGATTGGTCAAGCTATATGAAAGCACCTTTGCCCAATTAAAGGAACAACCTTCGGCGACCCGAAACATTAGAGGCACCCATGCAAGGAAAAAATGCGATGTGTCCTCTCTCCCATATAGCCGGCATGTCATCATGGCCACATATTTGTACTGTGGCTCTAACGAAGCGATTGAATATATGTCGTGGGCATCAACTTTGAACTTCGCGGTGTTTGAAACCCAATCCTTTATCAAACTGGACATGCTTTTATCATATTGTACACATTCCTTCTCCTTGAACTCCTCCAAGAATTCAGCGCCATATGTGTGGTCGAAATTCCTGGGCATCTTATACATGGTTTGCAGATGCTCTGGCCTAAAAGTCCCGATGGTGACTCGCTGCTCGTTCATGATAGTCCTGCTCGGTATGTCCACATGATCCAATGCCCATCAGACCATGTCATAATATGGAAGCAACCATGTCCTGGCTGCAACTCTGTGCATTTCGGATTGGATGACTATTTTGTACTTGGTGGTTATATCATCTCTTTCGTTGTCGTCAGAGTCGTCAGAATAATCCACCAATTCTGATTACAGAATATCTGAAACATATGACCAGTTAGGGACCGAGTTCATACTTTGGGGTGAAGTATCAGAGACATTGTCTGAGCCTTGTCCCAAAACGTCAACATTCGCCTTTGCTGCTTTCCGAGGAGCCATGGCTCAAGCTTGCGTTTTAGCTCTTCTGCGATAGCACTGCATATACATACAGAAGTCAGTTTACTCAGAAGTGATGAGCTTTGTGTGCTATGAAAATTCATTTGTTATAATGAAACACAGCTCTTACATATATTTGAAAAATCGGTACCTTTCAAAACAAGCCTTTCAAATCATATTTAGAAATAAATTTTTGCCGTAAAAAATCCGATCTTATATTCATAGATTTACCCTATTTCCTCATTAATGTCATAAATTTTGGTGGTTTAAAATTCAGTTGGCATATGGAGAGAAAATGATTCCTCGTGAATCGTGCAAGCATTGAAACGCGGGATATGTCTTGATTTAGCTTAATTAATCCAATCTCTCCAACGTTAATCAATATCTCGCTACTCGTTATATCGGGGATTTTTCTTTAACATTTTGAGTCTTTAACACCCGAGACTACGAAGATTGACTTTGGTTAATAAAAGGTAATCGTGATTTGAGGCTCGATTAATTTTATAATTATTACTTTCACCATATCGTGACTCAGAGCTTCGAAGATAAGTTTCTGGGAGATTTACATGCTGAGCTGCGAAACCGCGAGGTCGCGATAACATGACTTAATTACAGGAGATAATCTTGGATTAAGTGATTAATTAATCAAGTTATAATTTCATTGTGATTTTGTGAGTCAGGTTTGAGACGCTGTAACTTTCGAAAAAGATAACGCCGAGTGGCGAAACGCCGAGAGAAACTTTTACCATGGTCAGATTTTTCTTTTAATCCTTGACATGGGTTATCCAAAAAAGGACCTCACGTTCTCGGTTATCGGGGCTATGACAATAAGATTTTGGGTTTGACGAATGCCGAGGCGCGAAACCCCAACGACGCTTAATCATGAGTTAGGGAAAACTTTACTCTCGTTACTGTCTTGACTGGAAAGTCAAAATGATTTCGCCATTTCGTGAGTCAGGATATGTGAATTACATGAGTTATAGTATCCGACCTGCGAGATCCCGAAGTAGAACAAAAAGAGGAAACATTTTTACGAAAGGTAGGACTTGTTTCGAGAGTCTAATAATCATCGTTGCTCGCGTGACAAAATTTAAGAGGTCTCAATATCTCAGAGGGAAAAAGAAAACCATCTTTAGACTTCAAGCATCAAGATGAAAATTGTGACGGGCTAAAAAAAAAAACAAGGGCGGCTCCAACATAGGCTCCAACTAGGGATCCCTCCTTCCTGTGAGGCGGGAAGAATAGTAGACCACGTGCCAATATTGGGCAAATGGAGTCAAAAGCTCAATCAGGCGAAAAGGTTCCCGAGAAAAGAGGATCGAAGGGGGAAAAAGACTCCATTCTTTACCTTGAAAAGTTTTTTTCAAAAACAGATACTCTTTTTAAACATAGTTGTAGTCCCTTTCACAATTTTCCCTTTCCCGCTACTAAATTCAGGTATGTTTTAAGACAATCGAAACAGTCCTAGGAGACCCAATAGATCTTGCGGCTCTTGTCTTGCATCAAAAGAATAAGATTATATGTTTTTAATTGGGGAGTCCCGTCTGAATTTGGGATGTGGATCAGGTCTTAAAAAACATTGGTTACCAGAGTAGAGTGATATTCATGTATAACAACCTTACATATATCTCAGACATTGCTTCACTGCCAGTGAGCCTATTCAGTACCCCAGTGAAGTTATCTGGCCCCTTTTTACTGAATTTTCTTTCACCACTTTGGAATATATTTATGCATTTAAATGCTGAGACGAGGGTGATCATTTCTGAATTTCCTTTCATCGTCTCTTGGACTAGGTGGGGGCAATCATTTCTGAATTTCCTTTCACCACTTGTCTTATAATTGAATTTTTAGAGCACGAAGATGGGGGAAATCGGTTTGTATCAGGGATGATATATGTGTAATATTTTGCATTAGAGGTCTATCAACTTACTTTGATTACTCGGTACCAACCTTCTCTTGACCTTCACAACATCTTCGTTCTTAGGGAGAAAAGGGAAAATAACTTTTTAAGAGCTTCCCATTTGAGCAATCTTTAATCCTCCGATGCCGTTGAAAAACCTAGGAAAGTTAGGATCATTCTAAACATTCCTTCGCTTAGTAGGGGATCGAGTAGTTGTGAGGACTCGCTTTCTTTCCACAATCTGTTTTGAAACTTACGAGGTTGAAACGAAAAACTTTTATCCCTTCGTAATGAAACGAAAAGATGGTGACTCGCTAAAAGTTAAACCCGAAGATAGAAAGGATGCCAGGTAGTGACTTATTGACTGAAAATACAGAGGTCAAACAATTTGAGACTGACTCTTGTAGATATTTTCGGGGATAATTTACTTTGACTGACTGTTTTTAGATTGAGTGAATTGTTTAAATTATTTTAATTTCTTCAAAGATTATCAAACCAAGAAACAATCCTATTATCTATCATTTCAGCTGATATTGTAGTTTGAATGACGTTACCTCAGTTTTCTTTAACATCCCTTTATAACATGTCTTTTGAGAAATCTCATCTTTACCTTTTCATTTTACTTTCTTTGCGCAATATGAAATTACTCTTGGTATCACCTGTTTATGCCGATTTATTTCTGACAACGACTTTCAATTTACTCCTCTTGCCTATTTTGTATGCAGCTGGAATCCTGTAAAAGACAAATACGAATCTTATCCGAAATGTGTTGAAAGTTTATGAACGTAAAAACAGAAAATCAAAAGAAATGTTTGAATGAAAATACATATATGTACAAAATATATATG
>ML777128.1:87007-114652 GCA_009831015.1 Picea engelmannii
ATTTGCTTCTCTTTTGGCTCGGAGGTTTGCACCTCTCGACTTCTCTTCAGTTCCTGGTTTCCCACATCTAGTACCTGATATGTCAGAATGGGGAGATTTTCTACCTGTCTTCCGAGAGGAGAAAGATGATAATCCTGCAGAACGCCTCCTCAAGTTTCATGAATGCATGGAACTATTAAATCTACAGCATGAAGATGTTCGTATGAAGATGTTTATGTACTCATTGTATGGTGATGCACGTAAGTGGTATTTGTCTTTACCCTCTTCAAGTATTTCATCTTTGAAAGACTTTCACAAAGCATTCAATCAACGCTGCAAAAATTTATTTCCAGATGAGCTTTTATTTGATAATTTTTGTGAAGAATTTAACTTGCATAACAAGGCTGAAGATGTAAAGAGGGAAGGATCTCTCCATCACCTTTCTAATGATCTCCATGATACTGTACCTTCTCATCAAGATGAACCACTAAAGGAACTGAAGATTCTTCTATTAATAATACTTCTGATTTTCATCAATCTGAAGAATTTGTTTCTTTAGTTATCCATCATAAGGATCATTTTCCCTCTGAAGTTTATGAAGGTTTGGTTACTTCTGAAAGTTCAATTGTCCACCAAAGAAATGATCAGAAATGTATGCATGTTGTGGTTAATGATCTTCATGAAGAGTATGCTGCTGAAGTGAATACTATTCATCATGATCAGGAGATCAGTGATTCACATCATGATAGCCATAGTGATGCTTTTGTTATTGCATCAAATGAATCTCCTGACTTATGTTGTCATGAAAAGGAGATTGTTCCCATTGAAAATTTGAAAAGTGAAGAGCAGATTTTAATATCAGCGAGTAACAGTTTCAGATCTGCAGTGGATGTGGAGGACAGCCTACCATTTCCAGATTTGCAGAAAAAGACAGAGTGCAGCAGAAATATTCAGATCAGCAGTCCGTATTATATGTTCTTCAAGCAGTTGTCGAGCAGCCTGCATTCAACAGTGTGATTAGTAAAGGTAGTTTTCAGCATCTCTTCAATTTACAGTTGGAACAGCAGTTCAAAGAGGTATTTATTTCTGACATTTATGACCCCGTTGATAACTATTTCCAATCAATGAGCAGCAAGTGTGTTAAAGAATTTTGGTCAGAAGAAGATTATCCTTATCATCTGTTCAAACCTCTTTGCTACATGATATGGATTCCGTTACTTTTTGGGTCTAGATCAAGCAAGTTATCAGTAAATCATCTCCTGACATGGCTTCATTGGAAGCACGACTTTACTTAATAAGAGCCAGTACTGTTGGTTTAGATGTAGGAGTAGACAGAAAAATAAGCTCTTCATACGAGCAGTTAGATCTTTTTCAGTTTTGTTCAGTTCATGAATAAGAAAAGACACATTGAGTGTTGATGGAATTGCAACTTTAGAGGTAAAGTTCATTGCACCAGCAATATCTGCACGCAATGCCCTTCCCCTGCTTGCTTGGCTTCCTACACATGAAGAATCCATAGTTTTATTATCAGAAAAGACAGTTCAAAATTTCCCAGCTCTGCAGAAAGTCTTGGTGTCAAAACAAATGTTCAAACAATGGAATTATAAATTCTGAGAAAACAATGTGGCTATTGCTGATGTTGTTTTGTTTTTGCACTGAGTTTCTTCATCGTTTGACAAGGATTCAGAGGAAAGTGTGGAGGTCGATCAGCCTTTTGTAAGTTCACTTGCATTCTAATATTCCTAAAGAATATAGGTATTTTGCCACTCTTCTATTTGATCGATGGCAGGTTATTGTGGATAAGAAACCGGCTCTGCACCACAAATTCCATTGTTGAGGCCCGAGATTTTGTAGATAGGGGTGATCTATCAAGAACACAATTAAGTTTAGGCATAAGGAGGGTTGTTGTGCAAGGATCTCCTACAGCACAGGTCAGAGACCAAATTTGCAGAGTGCTTAAGTCTGAGGTGACAGAGAGCTGCGACATGGGAATACTCTGATGATAGCTTAAGCACAGATTGTGACTACAAGACATCCAAATGGTAGGCATGCTACTGCGTTCACAGACAATGCATCCTAAACCTCTAGCTACTGTGTCAAGGATGTTGCTCCCTTCAATGTCTTTCCCATTGCTGAAGCAAGAACCGTCCATTGGATAGAAGGTTTTCCATATCATTTCTTGTAGAGTCACATGGGCACTGCCCTTTTTGATACTCTATTATTGTGTCCATATTCTGGATAATGTTATTGACACAATCTACATATGTCATGCAATGGATAAAGACACAGGGGATGTGTCCAAATCATAGGTTCATGATTTCTATGTCAAGCTTCCAGTATTCACGAAATGATGCCTCTGTTCTTGCCATGCACCAACCCTGAAACAGAAAAAACATACTCTATAGTTTAGCAGTATCATGGTTACTTTGTGGACCACATGTTATGAGGCGAGAGGCATGTATGACGACTGCATTTGTTACTGCAAGTTTCTCTTTAGTAGTCCCAGCTTATGATTATCAGGAGATTGGGGTGCTGATGGCTCCATTTTGTCTCTTCAATGCCTGTGTTGGAATCATCTCACCTTCACCTGCAAGATTGAGAAGCATATACGTGTCAAATGATATGCGTGCCGGTATGGTAAACTTATTTCGTGTACCAGCCAATTTAGCTATTGTATTTGTTCTGATGAGCGGTGGCTACTATCATAACCTGGAGAACATCACAATTTTGACGATGTGTGTACTAGGTTTACTTTCGGCGGCAAGGCTGGATTGGATCAACTATGATTTAATATTTTGTTGGCCATGATCGGTGAGAAATTCAACGAAGGCGATGATATTTGTGGTACTATGGCAAATGTGAGAACTAGACAAAGATTTCCCTGTGGACCAGGACCGCCACCCATGAAGCTACCCAGATGTAAATTGTATACACAGTGGTCATGGTCATGCTCCTTCGTTGCACCAGGAAGATCGTCTACTTGGCATCACCGTCCAATTGTGCAGGCTCGTGTCAGAAGTAATGAAAAACAACAGACCAGTGGCAGTAAACGGTGGGACGACGTGGTTCCGCATCTGTTGGCCGTTCGGCGCGCGAAAATTGTGAGGATCGTTATGTATGCTCCAGATTTGATCGGATTTGCAGAGAGTCCGAGAGTAGTTGTTTATCCTACAATTCTCTCCCACAGGCGCGTAACCGAAGTCCCAGTTTCATTTAAAAGTAGCAACAGATGATCAAAATCCCAGTTTTGAAGAGCAAACCTACAATACACCTGTGTGTTTCCAGTATTGAATGGTTCAAAGATTTGCTTATGTAATCAAAGCTTGAGCATTCATCGCCTCAAAATCTATTAACAGCCACAATTGGTTGTTGAGTTATAGCATTATATACTACGTGAAGGTTCTGTGACAATTGTTCTTGAAAGCGTTGGCAGCAATGGGTTTGTTCAAGTCAATGGAAAGCATTTTAGAAAGACTAATTTCAAGTTGTTGGAACTTATGGGGCTAGAAATGGACCTTCCTGTTATCATGATGTCAGCAAATGGTGAAACAAGTGCTTTGATGAAGGGGATAACTCATGGGGCTTGTGACTACCTGCTGAAGCCTGTTAGACTTGAAGAGCTAAAGAATATTTGGCAACATGTTGTCAGGAAAAAGAGGACAGAGAGCAAGGATCATGACAATTTGGACCATGGAGATGCAAATGACAAGTTTAATCATGGAGCAGAGGATGGAGAACATGGGTCTAGTGCCAATGATGGAACGGATCATAGTTGGAAGCTTAACAGGAAGAGGAAAGAACAAAATGATGATGAGGATGAACATGATATTGAAGACCCTTCAACATCAAAAAGGACAGGAGTTGTTTGGTCAGTGGAGTTGCATCAACAATTTGTCAATGTTGTTAATACATTGGGAATAGACAAAGTTGTTCCAAAGAGAATATTGGAGCTTATGAATGTTCAAGGATTGACACGAGAAAATGTTGCAAGCCATCTGCAGAAGTATAGGCTGTACTTGAAAAGGCTTAGCGACGTGGCTAGTCAACAGGGTGGCATGGGAAATGCATTTGGAGGAGGCAGAGAATCTTCGTTTGCTTCTCTTTGACAAGAGGATGGAATTGGTGATTTGCATGTTCTTGCTCAATCTGGTCAACTGTCTGCTCGTGCTCTTGAATCATTGCAAGAAGTAGTTCTAGGTAGATTAAGTGGTTCAGCAGGCTTGGGTTTGCCAGGTCTGAACCCCTTTGGAATGCTCTAATTTGCCTCTCTTCCAGGCCTCGGCAGTAACAACAGCATTGGAAGAGCACAAGGAATTGCACCTGTGAACAATCCAGGGAATGCATTTCCTTGTTTATCAACTGGACTTGAACTAGATCAATTACAGCAAAAACAACAAATTGCCAGACTTGGAGATATAGCTTCTCCTGTGGATGATCCTGCAGGATTTCACACAATGCAGCGGCAGCTGACAGCTACAAATAGTCTTCCTGTTGGCCTGGGTGGAGGTAGCAGTGGCAACATCTCAGTGAACTCAACAACATGATATATTCATAGACTTATTAACATAAATGTGGCATCTCCCTGAAGGCCGTGTCAATACTATTGCTTGAGTATGTCACATCTTACTTGAGTCAGGGCAATGTTTATTCCTGGAGGTATGTTATGAGTTTGAAAGTTTGTGAGGCATAGAAGCAGTAATATGTTGGTTTCAAACCAACTGACTGGTGCTTTGCTCCCAATGTTTTTGCTGTATAATCTATATGACACTGAAAACAGAATTTCCACATGCAAGCAACAGACATCAGTATACTATGAAGCTTTGCATAATGTCAATAAGAGGATGATTCCCAAAGACAGAGAAAAAGGCCTAAACATGTGCAGATCAAGGAGAATATGGATGCAACCAGTTATTATCAAGTTAACCCTCTTACTGTCATTGTTCATGTCTATGATGACGAATTGACTAGTGGGACAAAGCCTAGTAAATTGGTCACTCTGAAATTTGAATACTTGCTGAAGCTGCATGTTGTTTGTGTCGGGGTTGATGGTGTGCAAGGAGGCAGTGAGAACAATTTTCTTACAAACTTGTTTCCAGATAATACCGGGATTGATCTTCCTCATCAGATAGTTAAACTGTCTTTAGGTCTCAACTTTGCATATGATGAGAAAAGAGCACAAAATCCATTTAAATGAGTTCAGCACTTGGCAGGCATTGACTTTTTGCCCAAAGCTCCTCCATTTCTTGCTGATAACATATCTGGAATTGACGAAGCTGCAAAAGGCGCATCAACTTTGGCAGGGATGAATATATATAGACAACTACATCTATGCACTGTTTTTGTTGAATACCATATCTGCATTTGGCTGTGGCTTACTGGCATCTGGGGTTGGCATTGGCTACTGGATCTATGGCTCTACAAATATCTGTTACCATTCATTTTATCCTCTTGTATATGTAACTTTTCTTGCAGGTCTTTTCCAGGAAGAAGATTTACACTTGAAGGATGTCTATTATTCTAAGCTGAAGGATTTTATGGGAAAATGCTGCAATAGAGTGCAAGATTGGGTTGCACGCATTGATCAACATGAGAAGTGAAGCCTGAGTAGCTTCACATGTTAGGGAAATAGAATAAGATAAATCAATCAGTCGCCAAGAAATTTAAGTGCAGAACAGAGCAGAGGGATATTCTTTTTGCACAGGTAATCAAGATTCATCAAGTTTTGATTTTTGGGTAAGTTTATGTTTTCGGTGGTTTAGGCGAGCCCGTGTGTGTGCTCATTAACCACCGAAAAGGCTGAATGACTCCATGCCCAATGCTAAAGGCTACTGAAACTACTAGGTTCTTGGAAACCTCGCAAGGAGGCCTCCATCCCAGTTGGAGCCAGATGTTATCTCCCAAAATAGCACCATCATTTTGGTCGGGTTTTATGGTGGATAACATGGCTATTGATAGTTTCCTCAATTCATTGTTGAGTCTTTTCAGCTGCAAAACTTAAGTTTTGGTTTTTTCTTAAGAAAATAATTTGACCCATAAAGTCTTCTTTTCAAAATTTTCGTTTTACACTTTCATCAACTAACGTGTGTCCAAAAGTTGAGCGTACGCTGTTGAAAGTGCATGCTTTCCGTAGCTAAGGAACAATTTTTCAAAGGTCATGCACTGTTGAAAGTGCATGCTTTCCACAGCTAAGGAGTGCTTTTTACAAAGAGGCGTGTTGTTGAAAGTGCATACTTTCCACATCTATTGAGCGGTTTTCACAAAGTCGCGCGCTGAGGAAAGTCAAGATTATCAACAGATAACAGAGGCTATAATCCCGAGTTGGAAACATCAAATCAAATCTTTGGTTCCATATCAGACATTGTTCACAAAAGACCGTTTAGAGTTTTGAATTGCAAATGGAAAGAATGATACTTAAACTTGCAGGGAACTTTTCAATCCTTTCCCAAGCTCCAAATGAAGATCTGAAAACACCATTGGATAGATTAGATTCTCTAGATGTCGATCGACTATTTAAACATGCAAAACAGACTCTCCATGACCGAGAAAATTGATTTTGAAAACAATTGCACTTTCACCAGCGCAGAGGGCAGAATTATGGCTAGTTAGTTGTGGAAAGTAGCGACTTTCAACAGCGCAGGAGCAGATTTTTCAGGCAAGTGCGCTGTTGAAAGATGTCAAGGCCAGAATAGCCAAATTTTCGCCTATATCAAGAATTTTTGGGTTTGAATGGTTTGAATCCTTCTTCAATAAGATGGTTATGAATTATCAAATCAAAATCTGAAGGCCATTTTTGGAGATGAAAGTCAAAAGGGCATTTTTTGACTAGATTTAGTGATTTTCAAGGGCAAAATGATAGGGATTTTTGGCACACATCATCAAATTCGAATTCCACTTTCAAAGGAGCAGATTAAAGAGCCTTGGAAGGCTAGGCTACACTTCATCAACTTTCAACCAATGTTTGAAGACCAAAAGATAGAGGTTGACCTCATCTTGAGGATCTCTCCTTATCTTTTGTGAATTAGTTTTGACTTTCTATTTTTAGAATATCAGATCCATTGTTTTAGGATATGAGACTGATTGTAAGAGGCTATAAAGCCAAAGACATTTGGATTTCTAAAGGGTTCGATTTTGGATAGAGTAATCTGTTATTGTACTCAGACTTTTGATGTTAATACAGATCACAGGTTCCTTTCAATTTTGATGTCAGCTTTCCATCCTTCTTTTTGCACTATTATATGTGTTGTCATGCTTTGAATGGATTTTATCCCATTGTTTAGCTCATAGCCTGATAATAGGTTTCTTTATTGTCTCTTAGACCCTACATTGTACTGGTTTAGTTACAATCTGTTCTTCACCCATTTTAAAGTTATCCGCTGATTAATCAATCTTTGAGAGCACTGTCTATTTGTTTATCATTTTCATGTTTGAATGCTATAAGCTGAATTGAGTTGTCCCATTGATCCACATTTACAAAATACAAAAAACATTTATTTCTTAAGTTACCAAGCACATTTGGTCTGCAACCACAAAGGGTTTCTTGGAGTGATAACACGTCGTTCTGATCAAAAAGTCTTTCTAAAGGAATGAAGCCTTTCAGAATCTGGTTTCTTTTAAGGACCAACATACGATGATCCACAATTTTTTCTCAAAAGGTTTCAGGATCTTCCCCCTCTTGCATGATCCACATCGGGTCATTTTGATTCTCTTGGTCGGCATGAGTTTCATAGAACTCACCCACTACTGCAAGAAATTTCGTAATTTGTTCGTCGTCTTCAAAGACCTGCCAGTGTCAGATATTGTCTGGTATAGAGGGTTTGTATCTGATTTCAATGTGATACTTCAGTTTGAAGGTCGTGGGAGGAGAGAAGGTTGAAGCTGCCTTTGCCAATGCATAATCATGTAGATTCTCTACACGAGGGATAAAATGGACATTTACAGATGAGAAAAAGTTTTCCATGAGATCCCAAGCACAATTTTTGTACGTTCTTAGTCTCGGATGCTTGGCTAGGTACTGTCGGTTTATTTGTTTGACTATTAATTCAGCATCACCATATACCTCCAAGTTAATTATATTTAGTTTCTTGGCAGCCTCTAATCCTAAGATCAATGCTTCATATTCGCAAATGTTGTTAGTGTAATCTATGTCCCACTGCAGTTGGTAGGAGAAAGGAACAATGAATTTACCTTCAGGAGCCACTAAAAGCACTCCTGCACCTTCCCCTTTAGAAGATAAAGCACCGTCAAAATACATTTTCCAAACCCCGGTGTTACACAGATCCTCTGTCATGTGACTTGACTCTTCTCACTCTATATCAATTTCCTCCAGACAACCATCCAAACCATCATCAAAAGACAAGATGCAATTTCCCAGATCTTGGTCCGCGATGTAAATGGGGAAATTGTTTGGGTTTTGAGGGTCACTTACTGTATATGCTAATCTCATTTCTCTGTACAACCGAGTGAAATGACCAATGAACACGGGAATTGTGGCAAACTTCATGTCTAATTGAAGAGAACCCTCCAACTTGGCTCCCCATGACCTAGATAACAACATGCCATACTTAGGGGGAATATCTGCGATAACCACATCCATCAGGATACTCTTAACCGAGACCTGCGCCAGGGTAACTACCAGATCTTTTATCATCCCCATACACTTAACCCTTATCAAGTCAAAAGAGTATAGATTTCCATAAGGTCTTGTGATTTGGAGACCCAACTTGTCCATTATAATCTTAGGCATAACGTTATGGGAAGCTCTGGAGTCTAACATGCAATTATGCAGCAACTGATCATACACATTCAGAGTGATATAAAAGGGAGCAATGGTGTCTTTGGCCCCTTCAAAATGGGGACCAAAGGTGATATTAGGTTTGTCATCTTCCAAGTTTAAAACATCAGACTGGATTTCTAGCTCAGAGACACCCATCGCTCTGGTAATTTGCTTCCGATAAACGGGGTTTTTCTCTAATTCTACCAAAGGGATTGGTATCTTAATTTTGTTTAACTCATTGTCAAAACTGAAAGCTCCGCTCACCTTGTCTGTTTCTTTGGTTGAGACTTCCACATCCTTCCTTTTTGACTTATTTGTCTAGACCGCTTTATCACTCATGATCCTGTTTGAAGACGTAAATTTGTTTACTGGTTCGGTTTCTTGTGTTTGGGTTTCAACTTTTTTCACTTCGGACTCTTGAGTGCTTACTACTTTAGCTTTGTTTTTGGGTAATAAGGTCTCTTCCGAAGGAGGTTCATAATCTTGACCTCTTTGAAGGATTTTCTTGGGTTGAGTAGTTGAGGTGGGCTTACTCTTAGATCTTAGGTTGTACTTTGGTTGAAACTCCGCCATTATCATCTCAGTTTTTGGTTGAGATTCACAGAGATCAGTGTGATCACCTTTTTCACCCTTATTCGACGGTTGTTGTGTGTTTAGAGATTTTTCATAGTCTTATCGAGTCAGATATGCTTGAGTACAGTCATCACCAAAGTTCGTGACATCATTATCTGAATCTCCAAAGTCTTGAAAATCGTTTGCTCCTATAAAATTTTCATTCTTTAAGGGAGCTTGTATATTTTTATGTTCATTTTTTATTTGTCTTTGTTGGTTTGGGGGCTTTGGGTTCCTCTTGAAATCTTTTTTGAGGTAAGAGTCATCTTTAGCCTATTCGAGTTCCATTCTAGATATTTTATTTGACAGTTCTTTAATTACTCTGGCCATATCGTCCACCCTATCATCTGCGGATCTATTTGACCCTGAAGGACCTGCTTGTTCTCTAAATCATTTGGTCTCTCAGTTTCCAGTCTCTAATATAGATTTAAGATTACCCGAAGCCATCATATTAGACTCTATTTCTACCGCATCGTCCTACATTCGGTTTAAGGTGGCTCCCCTTCTCTCTCGTAAAATGAGTGCAAAATCCCACTCGAAAGCTCCGGTGAAAGTTACTTTGGCCGCGAGTTGGGACGGTTTAACCTCGGCTGGGATTTTATTGTACAGTTTGTTGAATCTCTGAATGAATTCCATGACTGTTTCTGAGTTCTTTTTCTTCAAAGACCCAAATTCGGTTAAATAATAGAGATGGTCTTTTCTCTCGCCCCATTGTCTGAGGAAAGCATCTTCCAAAGCGTCATAAGACAAGATAGAAGCTGTGGGCAGGCTCTGAAACCAAGTTCGGACCTGACCTTCAAAGGTTTGGACAAGGAGTCTCGAATATACGTCCTCATGCTCGATACTAAATATATCTACGAATTGGTCGAAAAAATTAATATGTTCGGCCGTGGTCAGATCCCCCTCCCTGGTGAATTTCGGTAAATTTTTTATGTAATTTTCTAGAAGATCGTGTAGAGGGACGGGAAATACTAATGGAGAGTATCTAGCTTCAACTTTCTCAAACACTCTGGGAGGGGGAGCAGGCCCTTGGCCTCCAGCTCCTCCTAGAGGGGCTCCTCCCCCTCCTCCTCCAATAAACACTCCACCTCCTCCTATAAACCCTACACCTCCTCCTCCGGCGGTTTCCATCGTTGTTTGTGGAAAGTTGTAAAGGGGGTTTTGGAAAATTAAAAGGGAGTCTTTATTTTCTTCGCGAAGAGGAAAATCCGATGAGGAAAGATAAGGAACGCGAGCACTTGGTTCCTCGGATTTGCACGAGACGAAATCAGGAGAACCGACGGGTGTGGGAACTGAGTGTGTAACACACTCTTCAGAATTTGGTGAAGTCGGGAAATTCAACTGAAGAAAATATGGTATGTCAAAATCCCACGAACTTTCAAGAGGGCCCTTTCCTTTGTGTGCTAAGGGGACTGTTGGATGTATCTCACTCCTAAATTCGGAGTAGTTTGGTGTTGAATATTTAACATCAAAGAGAGGACTAAGTGAATTTGAGGGTTCGGAAGGACTCTTAGTCTTCAGTGATGGGGTTTTAAGTTTGTAAACTGCAGCGGTTGGCTTAAAAGAGCCTCTCGTCTTTAGAATTTTTTCGGGATCGATAACGGGCGTAATCTGCTTACCATCTAGGTTTTGTCTAGTATTCCTTCAACCGAATGCCAGTTTATTTCTTGTGGAGTCGCCAAGTGAAAGATTTAAATCCTTAAAAGGTGTATACTCTTTGTTCACTATCAAAGGGTAACACTTTCAAGGAAAAACAAATGTCATTTTCCCAGGGAAAAAGATTTCGTAACTTCGTTCCCCGGCAACGACACCAGAAAGATGTTGTTCCTGAGTCTGTACTTAAGGCTTAAAAGTACAGTGTCAAGGCATCTGAAAGTGGGTAAAATATGGAGAAGAGAGAAATGTCAACCTTCGGCGAAGGAAACTAGGGAAGATTTCTACGTTGGCATTGTCTAGCTTCCAACTGTTCCTGGATAGTTATATCTTGTTCAATGGCTGCCCATGAACATTCAAGTTTGACCCGGTTAGTAGCAGTTTTAAGGATTGTGTCGAAAAGGTTTAAAGAGATGTGCGTTTGGTCTGATAGTCCGGGTTCGATATTAGACTGTATTGGTACAGGGACAGTCATGGAGGAACAGTAAAAGTGAGAAAAACTTCAGAGAGAGATTAAGTGTTGTCTCAATTTGGTCGTATAAAAGAGAATTTACGGTTTTAGGAATGAAATAAGGACACAAATCAAAGGCTCTTTCCCGTAACTGTATTATATTTTAATAAAAGGTGTGAGGTGTGAGAAAAACATTTAGCTATCTATAGTGTAAGGCTCCTACCAGGGGAGAATATCACGAATAAACAGAAGAGGAAAATGAAAGGAAATAAACGATGTAGCAGAGAATATATGTAGAATTCTGAAAATGCAGACTGGTCTTACACCCGCTGATAGCTGGTACAAAGGAAAAACAACAAACAATTACAGAAAACCAAAATTCATTCGCTATAGTAGTGGTCGTACTAAAGTATAACAAAGCACATCAATTATGAATATGAAATGAACGAAATATGAAATACAAGGAAACAAACTTGTAATACAGTCGTGAAGGAATTGAGAATCTTCATATTTGCTTATATTAACTTCTCAAATGTAAAAAACTCTGTTACAATCGACACAAAAAGGTCCAGCCTTGTTTATTTCTTTCTATGGTATATTTATACAGTTTTATGAATAAGACAGAATCTCAATAGTCACAAAATTTCGGTTATAACAGGGAGGAGTGCAATCCCTCCATTTCTCCTTCTTTGTCCTCACTTGGTGCCAGGCATTGGTCATTGCGCGGACTCGGTACAGGCGACACATCTTTCGACCAACTGAGATATTAACCGAGACGGTTCTTCTTGACAGTTGGCTTCAAAGAAGTAACATTCTCGGGCTAACTGTTGCAGCATGTCTTCCATCTGTCCATCGATGATGTCGATGGCACATAGTTGCGCGTTGGGTTTGATCATGCACTTATCAACTTGGACTATGTCCACCATAGTCATCTGAGAGATATCGGCCGAATATCTCTCTTCCTTTTCCTTCAGATCAAGCGAGATCCTTTCCACATTCATTTGCATCAACGTTTCGACATTACCTCCACTGTCAATACCCAGAAAATCATCGTCTATAGAATTAAAGGCCTCCTCTAAGGAATTGGTTATCTTTTGGGCTTGATGCTTGCCTTTGGCGATGTTATGCTCCCATTCCTTTAATAAAATGTTTCCTCAGTTTTTCTCTGAAAGGGTGAACTTGGGAGTACCCGCCGAAACCCTGTTATTCGTGGCTATCACAGCCTCCTGGAAGGCGACCCGAGCTGCTCCGGCATCCCTTTCTCTGGCAGATAGGTTCTTGGAAACTTGATTGACCAACAAACAGTTGTCCCCGATTTCTTCTACCTTGGCGAGAAAATTTCATTGCACCACAGAGACTCTGCTCCAAATCTCGATCACCTGGGATTTGAACATCCCGATGTCTATCATTTTGTTCTTGGCGATCTCCAACCTAGCCTGCAGCTGTTCGATCAAATCCCTCTGCTGGCTCGCTTGCATCTGACCATCCTGGACCACCAGCTGTGCTTGCTCGAGATTAGTTTTGAGCATCTCTATCTCATTATTATCATCCAACCTATCCTGCTCCATTCCTACGCTCACCTGGTCTTTAGCAGTCTCCGTCGCTGTGGCTAGTCTGGCTTCAAGGGTCCTAATGAGGAGATTCTTTCATTTAAGTTGGTTTTTTAGGAGCCCGACTGAAAATTGATTCACTGAGACATATGCTCCTAGTTTCCCTGCTATCTAAGTGGAAAATTGCTCATTTTTCTTGTTTTTCCCATCAGTTATGACTTTATATTTCTTGGCAGTCGATTCTCCTTCTTGATAGAATTTCCTTTTCACTACTGCCTTTCTCTTTTTATTGAAGAAAAACTCATTCGGAGTGAGTTCTTCTACTCTTATGGGCCTTAGTTCTTCCTTGAATATCCATCCGGCATCGATATTTACCTGCGTCAACTACAAGGGGCTAACTGATGTGATGGGTTCTCCGATCTACTTCACCGATTTTCCTGGAGTATCGATCGGACTCTGCTTCTTCAGCTGTTCTGGAGTCTTTACCTCTGTCTCTGGATTCTGTTTCTTTGGCAGGTCTGGAGTCTTTTCCTCTGCTTCCGGATTCTTTGTTTGTTCCCCCTCATCCTGTTGTTTTCCTTGGTCAGGAGTCGCGTCCTTAGAACCTTCGGCATCCTTCTATTTCATCTCCAAAATACCTGGACCCTTGCCTCATAACACAATGGGAACACAGCTACGTCGATGTTCCTGGAACTTCAGTACATCGACTCTTTCCTTGGGTGCCAAGGATTGCATCCGGGATAGAATCTCCTCATAGGACCTTACTCCTCGGAAAATTTCATCCGAGGGTGAATTCTCATGCGAGAATCTCTTGAGCCCACAATTTTCCAAATGGTTGCTCACGACCCTCTGCGGATCGTGCTTCTTGTATTTGATGGAGACCAAATTTAGGTCTTCCAGGGCTGCGGCCTCAGCTTTGGCATGCCCAAAATCTAATAAAGAATAAGAATTCAAATGAACAGGAAACGACGACCATACCTTTTTTGAGTACCCTTTAAGTTCTTTTATTACACCGCCAATTACTGTTTGTCGAGCAACCTCGCGACAAGCCAGCTTGTCGGGAATGAACAATGGCAGCACATGTGGGGGAACAAAAGCCCCGAAAACTCTGAGGTAGGAAAATTCAGCTTCTACATACCAGACTGCGATGCTGCTTAGATTTGTTACTATGCTGTCCGAGATCCGGGGTGGCGGGTGACAAAAAATGGCGACATGCATGGGCACCATCACCCAATTAAAAATTTCATATGCAAAATTTTCTTCTTTGTTTTCCCATAATTTTGCATGATATACATGTATGGGTTCATCTTCGGCTGGAGTCCAACTCTAGCTCATTAATGGAAATGCTATCATAGAGAAAATTGCATCCATAATGTACATGGACATGAAGAATGACAATGCCTTCCCATTCTCCTTCTGCTCCCGATACTCTGTGACCCGATTGGTCAAGCTATCTGAAAGCATCTTTGCCCAATCAAAGGAACAACCTTCGGCGACCCAAAACATTAGAGGCACCCATGCAAGGAAAAAATGCGATGTGTCCTCTCTCCCATATAGTTGGCACATCATCATGGCCACATATTTGTACTGTGGCTCTAACGAAACGATTGAATATATGTCGTGGGAATCAGCTCTGAACTTCGCGGTGTTTGAAACCCAATCCTTTATCAAACTAGACATGCTTTTATCATACTGTACGCATTCCTTCTCCTTGAACTCCTCCAAGAATTCAGCGCCATATGTGTGGTTAGATGTCGTGGGAAGCTTATACATGGTTTGCAGATGCTCTGGCCTAAAAGTCCCGATGGTGACGTTCATGATAGTCCTAGTCGGTATGTCCACATGATCCAATGCCCATCGGACCATGTCATAATATGGAAGCAACCGTGGCCTAGATTCTACTCTGTGCATTCCGGATTGGACGACTATTTTGTACTTGGTGGTTATATCATCTCTTTCGTTGTCGTCGGAGTCGTCGGAATAATCCACCAATTCTGATTGCAGAATATCTGAAACATATGAGCAGTTAGGGACCGAGTTGATACTTCGGGGTGAAGTATCGGAGACATTGTTTGAGCCTTGTCCCAAAACCACAACATTCGCCTTTGCTGCTTTCCACGGAGCCATGGCTGAAGCTTGCGTTTTATCTCTTCTGTGATAGCACTGCGTATACATACAGAAGTCAGTTTACTCAGAAGTGATGAGCTCTGTGTGCTATGAAAATCCATTTGTTATAATGAAACGTAGCTCTTACATATATTTGAAAACTCGGTACCTTTCAAAACAAGCCTGTCAAATCATATTTAGAAATAAATTTTTGTTGTAAAAAATCCGATCTTATATTTATAGATTTACCCTATTTCCTCATTAATTTCATAAATTTTGGCAGTTTAAAAGTCAGTTGGCGTATGGAGAGAAAAGGCTTCCTTGTGAATCGTGCAAGCATCGAAACACAGGATATGTCTTGATTTAGCTTAATTAATCCAATCTCGCCAACATTAATCAATATCTCGCTACTCGTTATATCGAGGATTTTTCTTTAACATTTTGAGTCTTTAACACCCGAGACTACGAAGATCAACTTTGGTTAATCAAATGTAATCATTATTTGAGGCTCGATTAATTTATAATTATTACTTTCTCCATATCGCGACTCGGAGCTTCGAAGATAAGTTTCTGGGAGATTTACATGCCGAGCTACGAAACCGCGAGGTCGCGATAACATGACTTAATTGTAGGGAAGATAATCTTGGATTAAGTGATTAATTAATCAAGTTATAATTGCATCGTGATTTTGCGAGTCGAGGTTTAGACGCTGTAACTTTCGAAAAATATAATGCCGAGTGGCGAAACGTCGAGATAAACTTTTACCATGGTCAGCTTTTTCTTTTAATCCTTGACATGGGTTATCCAAAAAAGGACCTCGTGTTCTCAGCTATCGGGGCTATGACAATAAGATTTTGGTTTTGACGAACGCCGAGGCACGAAACCCCGACGACGCTTAATCATGAGTTAGGGAAAACTTTACCCTCGTTACTGTCTTGACTGGAAAGTCAAAATGATTTCGCCGTTTCATGACTCGGGATATGTGAATTACATGAGTTATATTATCTGACCTGCGAGATCCCGAAGTAGAACAAAAAGAGGAAACATTTTTACGAAAGGTAGGACTTGTTTTGAGAGTAGAATAATCATCGTTGCTCGCGTGACAAAATTTCAAATGTCTCAATATCTCAGAGGGAAAAAGAAAACCATCTTTAGACTTCAAGCATCAAGATGAAAATTGTGATGAGCTAAAAAAAAAAACAAGGGCAGCTCCAACAGAGAGGGCAAGGGATTAGGGGCTGGAAGGTGGAAAAAGGGGCTAAGTGTTAAGCCTAGGGGGCTTAAGCCTTGGGAATAATATTTTATTATTATTCCAAAGAACATGTGCATTTTATGTTTTTTTATCCTAAGTCTTGGCAAGGGGAAAACATGCAAAGGGGATGCATGCTAATGGAACACATGCAGTTCCAAGGGTGACAAGTGTCAACCCTGGTGCATGCGAATAAAACGGCCAAGATGAGCCGTGAGAGGGGTTCCTCCTCCATTCGTCCCTAGACTATCCTGACCATGAAACCATCTGAACTCTTCAGGAAGACCTTCATGCATTTTGGAAGTTGGAAAGAAGACCTGTGTGATTCTTGAGGAAGCCCAGTGTTGACTTCGGGAAGCCTGTGTTTGTTTCTGAGTATATCCTTTGTCTAAACAGTATGAACTTGTGTTGACCCCTGCATGGATTTTTTTTCATGCGTCCCCGAGAACCAGAGTGTGAGTCTATCCTGTGTTGCCGGATTGAGAAATAAGAAGTGACCTACCATTGTTGAACCTATTGGAAAGCCCATGTCTATTTTCCCCGTGGGTTGTTGTGGCCACGCAGTGCTAGACTACGTGTGGCTTGTTGTCCAGTTGTGAAACACTCTCTCCCGGTGAGAGAGGTGATTGAGGTTGGAAGAAAAGGTGGTTTGGCCTAGGAGTGACTCTCTCCAGGTGAGAGAGTGTGCAGAGGAAGGAGAGAACTCCTAGAAGGAACCTTGTAGCTGCCACAGAGCTCAGAGACTTCCGGTCCGGTCTATTGCTGTAACCCAAGGCAAGGGAGGTTAGTAGCCGAAGGACTGTCTAGGTGAAAGAGAAGGTGTATACTCCTGGGGTAGAATAGGGATGTGGGGAAGGAGAGTCTGTGGGCAGTGAGAAGGAGTGGTTCCTGGGAGATAATTCCTTCCTTGTGACTGTGTGTTTTCCCTGTAACCTCAGCCTAGCCTAGGATTCCCTGCCTTGGGGTGGAGCTTAGTCCCAGCTCGGGGGTGACCCACTGCTGAGCTAACGAGCAGTGTGGTCTAAGGTTGGGAGGTTCATGAAAGGCCTTCACTTGGTAGGTGGCACTGCCACTGTATCAAAGATAAGTACCAGATGATGCTTTAATTATGTTTTTGTATCTCTGTGTATTATAATTATAATGTATTCCGCTGTGCATTTGGATTAATGTTATTGCCATGGATTATTTATGTTAGTAATAAATTTTTGTGCTTATTCTGAGTTTAAAATATATTTCTTGCTTAAATGCATGTGGATTATATAATGCTTGTATGTGTTATGAGAAAAGTGGCACTACAATTTGGTATCAGAGTGATTAAGCCTTGGGACCGAAAAGTGGCGCTACAAGTGCAGCCATAGGAGGTTGACTAAGGCAGTCAACGACACGATTGGAGATACATATCTTATACGTGATGTTGAGATGGCACTACTGCAGGTAGGTGGACCACTTCTGATGGCGATCGTTTTGCAATTTCCCCTGTGTTTGTATGAACTGTAGAGGCTTGTGATTAGTGTGTATGATCGTCTCTTTCCACATAATGTAATTTTTCCATTAAAGACAGGCTTGTACAATGGAATACATTTCCTTGTCATAGGTGGGGTATTTCTAGACAGTATCAAAGAGTGTCTCACTATGGTATGCCACACAATGCCTGTGTTTAGTGAGAACTGTGCCCACAACATATTCAAATGCATCAGTCTCAATCTCGAATAGTTGTTGCAGATCATGAAAGGAGAGTATTGGATCTAAGCACAAGTGATGCTTTAGATTATTGAATTCTCATTGCTTTTCCTTCCCCCACATGAACTTGGCCCTACCACTGCCCTTGGTCACCTGGCTGAGGGCCCAGGCAATATGGGAGAATCCCAGCATGCACCGTGGGTAGAAGTTGGGTAGTCCCAAGAAGCTCTGAAGCTCGGTCAGTGTGGTCGAGGTTGGCCAGTCATGGATGACTTGGATCTTAGTTGGATCAACATGTACCCCATTCTCATAAAAAATGTATCCCAGGTATTGGACCATGTTCATGCCAAAAGAACATTTTTCCAAGTTGGCATAAAGCTTGTGCTACTACAGAGTGATCAAAACCTGTTGAATATGTTTCATGTGATCCTCCCACATTCTACTGAATATGAGGATGTCATCCAAAAATACTACCACAAAGTCGTTGGTGAAGGGTCTCTGATCCGAAAAGATATTTTAATGACTGTGGTTGAGTTATTAATTGCATGTGTTAATTAACCATTTATGAAGATGAACCAAAGAGGATGAATTTAATGAAGAAACATAGCAGCCATAAAATAATATACATATCTGAACATAAGCATGAATAAAAGAAAACCATAACAAGAGAAGTGATAACGGAGTTCGGCAAGGTTTCCTACATCTCTAGGCCTTTGTCTTAGTGAGGGAGGTTTCTTTATTAATTATTCAATGCTTGAAAAGTACAAAAAAATTACATCAAATGGATCTCATACTTGTCTCACTATGTTCTTATCGAACTCAGAAATCCAACACAACTGACGGAACTAAAAAAGACTAACTGTAGCCCCGAGAAATGGCCTGCAAAGGTCTCCTCCTCAAGAGCTTCCCTGCATAAAAATGGCTTTGGCTTGGCTCTGCTTCAGCATAAATCTGCTTTGAATATCCTCCATGGCATCAAACAGGCTTGGTTTATATAGATCTAGAGTTGGTTATCATTCCCCAACTTCCTCCCAAAATCTGGGCTAAAAAAGAGTCCAATATCTCCCAATAATGTCCAAAATCTACGATTACAGGCTTAAAAACAATAAAAAATCCAAACTGTATAGTTAAAAACCCACTTTATCTAAATATATGGGCTAATCCCTCAAAAGGTGGTGATCACCCCCTCTAAACGGGTCACATGCACCTTAATTTGGCCAAGCGTTGGCCCTTAAATCGTGCTAGCCCCTAAATTTATGGCACATATGATGTGACTTGGTCTAAAATAGGAAAGATCCTGCGCGCCTTTCAGGTGGAAGCTCCTAGTTTTGGGGTTTTCACCATGGAACCACCCTTATCAGCTCCTACACACTTCTGGATATATGGCATTCAGACAAGTGACCACGGGTTGGGGCTTAGCCCCAGTCCCCTCCTTTTTGTGGCTTAAGTAAAACATGCAACATTTATAATATAATGTGGGCTTATATTAATAAGTCACATGGTGAGCAGGTCGGTGTTGGAACATTACTCAAGGCGTTGGCTTGTTTTTTGGTCGTGCGTTCAAAAACCACGGACCCTAAACATATTTTTGAAACTTTCCACATGTTTTTATGACTGTGTGTCATGTGGCTTCCCATGCCTGGGCCACGGGGCACCACCACATTTGACAATTCACATGCCATGTGTCGATAGTGTATTGGTCCAAGTTTGCAACATCTTCCCAGTCATAGGTCACTAGTTGTCATCACCTACCTTTGCCACATCAGCATCATTAAGAAACCTTGGTGATGTCATGTTGATGTCAGCATTGACTTTTTTCCAATTCACCCTTTGACTTTTTAGTTGTTTGGGAATCTTATTAGAGTATGATTACTCTCGCATATGGAGCCCATTTGAGAAAGTAAATATATGGCCAGAATCATCACGATGAGACAGTCGTAATGGAATTGGTTTCGTATGATTCCGATAAATTTCATTTTTGAGCCTTTTCTGGACCTAGAAGCCTCCTGGATCCGATTCTGGATCACACCTCCCCACTAAGGACCTTTTGGTCCCCAAAAGGTTACTGACCAGTCAACAAGCTCGGGATAGGCCACCTGGATTGTCCTCTACCTTTGAACTCTGTCCTGTGCACCTAGCTCATCAAGATCAACTTTAACACAATCATGACAACTAACAACATATTTTTAGTCATTTGAACCCTGTTACATCTTACTGAAGCCACTATCATCCATGTAGACAACATTACTAATGATAGTATCAAAAACATAACTGCAGATGAGTTGATATACTTGTAATATTTGCATGACTTGAGCTTATCTTGAAGCAACTTGTGATTGATTTTCCATTCAATAATCATTTCTTGTTCTTTCTTAAGATCGATTACTTCATTTGAAACAATTATAGGTTTGTTTCTTGCTTGAACTACCTTCTTTAACTATTCCATACTTTGAAGTTTTTTATTTTCCTTAACATGATGAGCATGAACCACATAATCTTGACCTGCTTTGGTTAATTGATATTGATTCTTTGTCCTATAGAAGATTGCCTTATGATCATATAAGTATGGACTACCTAAGACCATTCCAAATTCACTTAACGACACTACATCACATGTTACCTCATCCACATACTTAGATGAAATTGAAAATTTAATTGTGCACTGTTTTTTTATGTGCATTTGATGATGATTTCTTATCCATTTAAGTCTGTAAGGCTTATGATGTACTTGTGTTTTTAACCCCAATTGCTTAACCAATTATTTTGATATTAGATTAGCTTGAGATCCACTGTCGATTAATGTGTTGCATGATGGTCCTTATATGAAACAATTTACTTTTACAATCAATTGCTTCACCAATTTTACCTGTCACACCAACCAGTGAGACCTTAGATTCGTCACCCGAATCCGATCCCAAGTTCGTGGGTCTTGTTTTTGCTGCCACTATTTTATTTCCCTTCTTTTCCTTGAACCACTTTGGCCTCTTCTTAGGATGCAACTACCAACATCTATCCTCATCATGTCCCTCTTTCTTGCAATTCTTGCAAGAGGGATTCTTGTCCTTTATCTCCACTGCATTTGCCTTTTTTCCATGCCACTTGCTCTTGGTCCTTTTTTCTTGAAGACAATTCCCTCTATACACCTTCTTTCTCTGCTTCAATATACGTTGCTTGAACAAAAACCTCATCAAGGTTAGTGGGTCCAAACATGAATACATTATTTATAATATGTGCAGTTAAACCTCCTATATACTTCATAAGGGTTTCATGTGTATGTAAAGGGATATCTAACATCAATGCCATTTTTTTACAGCCATCTGTGTATTCTTGCACTGTTTGTCCTTTCCTTAGTTTTAAAGATTTCCATTCCATTAATGCTTTTTATTTATAACCCAAAGGATATAATTGTTTCCTAAGTGCATAAATGAAACTTTTCCATGATGGAAATACATTACCCACTTGTTGCATTCTGTTTTTCAACTTTCTTTGCCACCAGATGAGATTTGTGCCTGCAAGTCTCAAAGATGCCAACTTGATTTGTGTGGCCTCATCCTTGATCTGTTGCACACTATAATAAACCTCCATATGCCTGACCCAATTGTCAAGTATCTATGCATTAACTTCACCATCATATATGGGAAACTCAAATTTAACATCAAGTTTTAATAATGGCATTTTATTCTTATGTTTATGAACATGTTTCTTTGCATTGGATTTAGAACTTGAACTTGAAGAAGAAGGAGAAGAAGGAGGTGATGATAGAGGTGAAGGAGGAGTCTAAGGAGGATCCTCTTTGTCATCACTTTTTCCATTTGAATATTTACCCAGATTTGGTCTTTTTCATTCCAAGAAATCCTCGTACAAAACTTTCACCATCTCCGAAATAGCAAGGAAAGTTTTCCGAAACTCTTTCTCATACTGAGAAACTCCCTCTTCCAATGCCATCTTCTTGGTGTGAGAAGATCTCTTTCTCAATCCAATTAATGGATTATCTTCAACAAGATCACCTTCACCATGCTATATATTTTCCCTGGTTAACATGCAAAACTCAATTCCAAACGTCAACTAGCTCTGATACCACTTGATCTAAAAATCGAAGCTTAGCAATTTAAAACTATAATTTCAATTTTATCAAGAATTTTTTCTGATGGTGCATGTGAATATGAAAAAAAAAATAATATTATAATATTAAGAGAATATCACATCATATAAAGAAGAAAACCATCAACAAATTCAACACAATAAGTTGATAACGGAGTTCGGCAAGGTTGCCTACGTCTCCGGGCCTTTGTCTCAGTGGGGGAGGATTCTTTATTAATTTTTAAATTATTTCAAAGTACAGAAAAATTACATCAAATGGATCTCATACTAGTCTCACTATTTTCTTCTCTACCTCAGAAATCCAACACAACTGACGTCACTGAAAAAGACTTAGTGTAGCTCCCATAAATGGCTCGCAAAGGTCTCCTCCTCAAGAGCTTCCCTGCATAAAAATGGCTTTGGCTTGGCTTTGATTCAGAATAACTCTACTCTGACTGTCCTCCATGGCCTCAAACATGCCTACTTTATATAGATCTGGAGTTGGTTATCATTCCCCAACTTCCTCCCAAAATCTGGGCTCAAAAAGAGTCCAATATCTCCCAATAATGTCCAAAATCCACTATTACAGGCTTAAAAACAATAAAAAATCCAACTGTATAGTTAAAAACCCACTTTATCCAAATATATGGGCTAATCCCCCAAAAGCTGGTGCGTGCCCCCTCTAAACTGGTCACATTCACCTTAATTTGGCCAAGCGCTAGCCCAAATGGCTAAGCATTGGCCCTTAAATCGCGCTAGCCCCTGAATTTATGGCACATATGATGTGACCTAGTCTAAAATAGGAAAACCCATGTGTGCCTTTCAAGTGGAAGCTCCTAGTTTTGGTGCATTCAACATGGAACCACCCTTATCATCTCCCGTGCGCTCTCGGATATATAGCATTCAGAAAAGAGACCATAGGCTGGGGCTTAAGAAAAACATGAAATATTTATAATATAATGTGGGATTACATTAATAAGTCACATGGTGTGTGTGTTGGTGTTGGACCATTACTTAGGGCGTTGGCTTGATTGTCGGTCATGGGATCGAAACCCATGGATGCCAAACATATTTTTGAAACTTGCCACACATTTTTATGACTGGGTGCCACTTGGCTGCCCATGCCTGGGCCACATGGCACCACCACATTTTACAATTCGCACGCCATGTATTGGTAGTGTATTGGTCCAAGTCTGCAACATCTACCTAGTGACAATTCACCACTTGTCATCACCTGCCTCTGCCACATCGACATCATTAAATAACCTTGGTGATGTCATGATGACATCAACATTGACTTTTTTCCAGTTGACCCTTTGACTTTTTAGTTGTTTGGGAATCTGATCAGAGTGTGATAACTCTCACATATGGAGCCCATTTTATAAAGTAAATATATGGATGAAATCAGCGTGATGAGCCGATCACAATGGAATTACTTTTGTCTGATTCTGAGAACTTTCATTTTTGAGCCTTTTCTGGACCTAGAAGCCTCCTAGATCCGATTCTGGATTAGTCTCAATAAATCATCCATCAACCTCATGAAAGTGGTTGGTGCATTTTTTAAGTAAGAGGGCATGACTAGCCATTCGTAGAAACCTTCTCTAGACTTGAAGGTTGTCTTCCATACATTAGTTGGTTCGATGGGAACCTGGTGCTAGCCAGACTTCAGGTCAATCTTGCTAAAGAAATTTTCCCCCTTGAGTTGGTCAAGAAGGTCATCAATCCTGGGAATGGGGTAGCAGTTCCTGATTGTGATTTTGTTTAAGGCTCTGTAATCAATTCAGAGTCGCCAAGTCTCGTCCTTCTTCTACACCATGTACAATCGGGCTTCCACAAGGGGAGGAGTTGGGTCTGATGTGCCCCTTTTGAAGAATATCTTAGATCTGACACCTGATTTCATCATTCTCCATCAATGAGCAATGATACCCCTGTAGATGAGGTGAAGATGTCTCTGTATTCTTCCATGATCCCATCCACTTTCTTCTTCTACAAAGAGAGACGATGTGTATAGGCTACAGATGTGGCGATGACCTTATTCTTACTGTCAGCACGGATCACAAAGAAGACAAACTTCCTAGTCTATGAAATGACCTTACTACATTTCTTAGCAGACATTAAAGAAATAGCAGTAGGCGGCACCACCTCTGGGATCGTGTACAATTGTCTACCCAAAGTAATAATAACACTACGGGGTCTAGACTCATACACAACATGATGCTTCCACGAATATGGTTGTCCTAAAAGAACAACACAAACTTCAAGGGGATAAATATCACACAAAACCTCATCTTTGAAAGGCTTGATGTCGTAGGGCAGACGTCACTGTTGGCTGACACAGAGATCTATTCCTTGACGAAAACAATCGATGGTGTAGGGCTGCGGGTGTGGTTTCGTTGGAAATTCCAACCACTTGACGAACTCTACTGAAATTAATTTCTTCTGACTATTTTTTTCGACAATGAAATGAATCAAAGCCCCCCTTGAGCCACATCTTCGAGTGAAAGAGGCGTTCCCCTTCCTCTGGTTCTTCTCGTTCGCTTGGCCAGAATTTGGTGGTAGTGACAATGGCACTGGGTTCAACATCGATAATATGCTTCCCTCCTTCAGGATTTGACTCAGAATCATAATCAGCCTCTAACTTGGAATCCCTTAGCTTGGCCACAAGGGACTACTTGGAGCGGCATTCATCGGTGTTGTGCCAAGGAATTTGATGGTACTCACACCATTTTCCCATGTCCTTCTTTGTCTTCTCATTGCCCTTCTTCTGTTGCGGCTTGGATGGATTGTCCTGAGGGTGGTGATATCGAATTGGTCCCTTGGAGTGTGGGTTGGGGCTGCCTTTTCACTACTTCGACTGTGAGGGGTTTTCAGATCCAAACTCTTTTCGTTTCTGCTTAAATTTATTGTCGATCTTGACAGTGTATCTATAATTCATGCCTAATGAGGCAATGTTCAGGAACTCCATTTCTATTTTAATGTATCTATGAAAAAAGTTGTGGTATTTGAGAACCAGATGACTCTCAGAGTCTTTGACACTTAATTTGGTGCATAGGGTATGAAAAATATTGGTGAAATATGGTACTGTTTGGTCCCTTTCTTGATGTAGGGTGGTCCATATGGTGTACTAGTCCTCGTAGCTTCCAAGAAGGTAGTATTGTTCTTTAATGTCATCCTAGAAGGAATCCCATGTAGGGGCCAACACAAACATTGTAGATTCCTTTACAGTCCTTTTCTCAGAGTAAGTATCCCACTGCTATTTAACATGGGAAACGACCTTGGGGAATGAAAAAGTGATCTTTTCCCTATCGAAAAAATTGTGGACCAAAAAATATCCTTCAAGAAAATTCAACCATTTATCTATAGCATCTGCATCTATCAGTACTTCAAATAATGGAATATCAAAATTTACATGTACCTTGAAGGGGGTTGCATGGCCGCTTGATGAAGATGCTTCTCCTGTGGCTAGCCGTCGAAGGATCTATGCGAAGTTGTCCATCATTTCATTCCTTTGTCGCATGAGGGCTTCCTTGAGCAACATTTTAGTAGGATCTCTTGCCCCATCATATTTATTTTTTCCCCCATGGGTTGTTGTTGAGTTCAGTGTGACCAATATTGTAATAGCTCGATTGGTTTGAGTCCCAACTTCTTGTACCTAAATCTCGTCGAGGACTTACATGAAGAAAAATAAATGAAGAGCAAACTTCTTTGATACCACTGATCCAGATTTAGGAGAGAAACCAACTGATTAATAAACTGAATACAATAAAAATAGAGAGATGAAGAATAACAAAAATATCCAATGAACAATATCTTCTATTAAATAATGAAATAGGATGAAACTATAAAACTATAGAACTGAAACACTTGCTCGAATGGTGGTAGCTATCTCTGAGAAGAGATGTGGGTGTTGCATGCATCCATCTGAGCATAATGGATTACAATGAGGCTCCAGATGCCTTTTTGATATTGCTCATGAATTCCAAAACTATAGACATGCAAAAACCTAACTCGAGAAGGTGAAACGCCAAAAGTTATGTGGGCCCTATGGGTAAGTTGGTGTAATTTGGTACCTCAACTTCGAAGGGCTATAAATTTTGCATACGACCTTCATTTTAGGTGCATGATAGACCATTGTAAAGGTACTTTAGAGAACTACACATTCTTCCATCAAAATCTGACTCTGTCTACAGTTTCACTATGGTGAGCCAAAAAAAAACCATGTTTAGGGCCTCGAAATGGCCCTAGAAGTACAATAAGATGTGCTGACATGAAAACATACAAAATAAGCTAATTGTATTAGGATATAGGCCACTCGTATCCAACTGGAGGATGTGTGGGGCTTCAAACAACCCCAAAAGTGTAGAACCCACAATTACAAAGCAGTACAGAAGAACGTTCTGAACATAAATGGACACGAGGAGCCAGTTGGAATAGGTGGGTGGCCACCAATATCCATGTGGATCAATATGACACTTGTTTGAGGAAAATGGTTGGCATTTTGATGATGTTATTGGTACATTGATAGAGGAACTTGTTGATGTTATCGATATATTCTTGGTACACTTGTTGGCGCATATTCTTGGCATATATACTTCAGTCATGAGATGTTATTAAATGGTGTTTAAATGCATGGTTGGCACATGGTATGGCATATGATGTACATGGTTGATGTTTTGTCCATAATTATTTATTCACCATTGACATATATTTTTTCTTCATGATGTATGGTATGGTATGAGTTTGATGCATGGACAACTCCAAAGATCGTCATAGGAAGATCATATCATTCTTGAGCAGTTGATATATGTTCCAGTTGAGTAGTATCATTTGCAACATAATTAGATTGTTGTAGTAGCATATTGTTCATCTTGTAGAGAAGATAGGGGGAGACATACCCACAGGGGGATTTATTCTTCTTTCCATGATTCCAGGAGGAGAGATCCATCAGATGCAGGATAGAAAGTTAGATTCTTGGAGAGATAACATATGCATGTTTCCAGAGGGGGTGATGGTCACAGGGGAATCATGAGAGATATGTATTTATCATTGCATCAGAGTGATATCCCTTGTTCAAAAGATTATATATTATTCATAAGAAGTGCAAAGGCATCTAGATAGGGGGAGCATCCCCAAGGAAAGTTCAGGAAGGGGGAGTAGACCCAAGGACATAACTACCCTCTTTCATTGATGTCAAAGTGGGGGAGATAGTCACATTGATGTGATTGAGATGAATATCGATGAATATGATTGCCATCTCTACATGTTTCCATCAATGATTGGTGTTGACATCAATGTTGGTATTGCCATCAATGCAAAAGGGGGAGATTGTTGCATTGTCATTGATGTCAAAGAGTTGATTTCAAGTATTTTCATTGTATCATTGATATATTAGTTGTTGGATCATGTGTTCATAGATGTATTTGATGTCTGAGGGATAATTTCATGCGGTGTCATAGTGATGTGTTTTCATGGGTTAATGTTCGAGATGGATTGATGTATATATGGGTTGACG
>ML777128.1:129895-192227 GCA_009831015.1 Picea engelmannii
GATAATAAATTATCACCAAAGTACTATGGCCCTTATAAGGTGTTGCAAAAGATTGGTACTATGGCATACAAATTGGAGTTGCCTGCATCTTCACGAGTACACCCAGTTTTCCATGTTCCATGCTTAAAGAAGGTTATAGGCGATAAGATCTTAGTTCAAACTATATTGCCAAAATTTGATGAGGAAGGAAAAATAATATTGGAGCCTGAAGCCATCACTGACACAAGAATTCACCAGCTGAGGAATAGATCCATTTCAGAGTATCTCATTAAATGGAGGAAAGTATCGGCTGAAGATTCCACTTGGGAAGATGATTATTTTATACATAAGCATCCAGAGTTACTCAAGTATTGCAGACAACACTT
This sequence comes from Picea engelmannii, assembly GCA_009831015.1. NCBI lineage: Eukaryota > Viridiplantae > Streptophyta > Pinopsida > Pinales > Pinaceae > Picea > Picea engelmannii. The sequence goes on from ML777128.1 coordinate 130,261, forward strand.
GTCTCAAGGGGAGGGCATGTTAAACCTTAATATTGGCTCATTACCCCTTAATTGGAGCATATTACATTAGTAATGTTATTTTATTTATGTCGTCTTTATTCCATTAGTTGTAATTATACCTCCTAGTCTCCTATATATACCAAGGAGACATTTTCATTTGGAATCATCTTGTACTTGAACATTTATGTGGGGTAAAAGAAGGTTGCCCCATCGAAGAGGCTTATTATCTGAAATTATCTCTTTTTCAAGGCGTTGAGTACTTATTTTGAGTTTTTTCTATGCTATATTGATATTTGATTCTTAACACTTGTAGGGGTTATTCTGCTTGTATCCTGAGTCAGATAGAGGTCGGAGAACACACAATCTTTATGGAAGATTACCTCCCTGGGTAGATCTGACCGACTAGTTGTTAATCCTACGAGGGCCCTTATAACTGATTTTGTTACCTTCAAACTTTAGCAAGGAGTCTCAGGTCCCTCATGGATGAGGCATACCTTTCTTAGTGAGGGAGGCCACTCAGCCACTTTATCCCGTTTACATGTATATTGGTTGTTTGACTTTTAGAGTTCTCTTTGACTAATAGTTGGCCTTAGGATTTCGTATTGAGTCTGTGTTATCATGGATAGTGGAGTTCCTTTGGCTCCCTCATTTGCTGCTACCCCACCCATGATGTCCACTCATTTCATGGAGATGAATCCTTCGGCTTCACATTATGATATGCAGAATTATAACACTTAGTCTATGCCTTGGGTCTCTAATCATTTTTCTCATGGTACGTCTGATATGTCTTCGCACTTACCATCCTCTGTCTCACCTCCTTATGCGAATACAAGTTTTGGGTATGTGGGCATGATGCCTCCTTATTATCCCTCTCCATTTGGCGGGAGACATATCCTTCAAACACCTCTTACAGTAGGAGGTTGGAATATTCCTTCCTACGAATCCACTATGCGAGAAGTAAGTGCCCAACTATGCAATCATTCTACTTATTACACTCCATCCACCTATCCTTCTTCCACCATGTCGGTTCCTACGAACACTTTTCCCATCGCTGACCTCCATCTGTCCTCTGGTGTTTCATATGGGGGGAATTATTTTTATAGTATGGGAAACCCCCCTCACGAAGTTCCTTCGTCTAGGGGAAACATATATCCTCACATGAGTAACCCTTGTCATGTTGCTTTCTCTTCGCAAGCAGATTCCTTAGTGTCTATTCCCTTACAACCCTTTATGAATCAGTATGGAGGAGGATACTATCATGTTGGATAGGGATAGGGTGTAAACTAGGATCCTTCCTGGCCTACAATTTCTCAAAACCAATATTTCCTTGGACCTTGGACTCAAATGCCTCAATTCACTACCGCCACAAGTCCAGTCACTACGTGTCATACTGGCAGCATATCACCAACCTCTGCTAGTCATGTTGGAGATTGCTCGAAAACCTCTGCAAGTCATGTTGAATACCTGCAACTAGCTGCTGCAAGTCATGTTGGGGGCACATGTCTGGTCACTGCTAGTCATACTGCACATCCATCACCAACCTCTGCTAGTCATGTTGGGGATCCATCACCAACCTCTTCTAGTCATGTTGGAGATTTTCTACTAGCCTCTGCAAGTCATGCTAGGAGCATGTCACCAACCACTGCAAGTCATCCTAGGGGAATTCATATGATTGAGAATCCTAAACGTCTTAGATGTAAGCCTAGATTCCTTTGAAGGAATTGTGGAGGAAGTCACCTTACTCGTTTGTGTCCAATTACTATTGAGATATGAGAAGCCCGAGGCTCACCTAAGGGCCCTTCGGGTTCTGAGGAATCTATGGTTTCATAACACTCTGTTCCTTCTTTGGTTGATACAACAATCATGCTAATGCAATCTTCGGATGACACCTCTTTTTCTTTAGGGGTTGATGCATCCTTTGACCTTTTTGTCTCACATCCCATTCAACCTGTGGTCATGTTGATGTAATCTTTGACCGAAACCTATCCTATGTTTGGCGGTGATGCATCTCTTGACCTTTTTGTCTCGCATCGTCTTCAACCAACAGTCATGTCGATGCAATATTCGACAGACAACACTCTTATTTTTTTGGGTGATACACCTCTTGACCTTGTTGTCTCGTATCCTATTCAACCAAATGTTGAGGAAATGGTCATATCAATGCAATATTCAATTGACCCCACTCTTCTCTTGGAGAGTGACAAGTCTAAGGAAGTGGTCGTGCCAATGCAATTTTTGGTCGATTCTTCTCTTCTATTTCTGGTTCTATACCTTCTATGCCATGTCCTTAGCATTTATAGTACTTCACCTTTTGAACAAGAGAGAGTTTTACTCTTCCTGAGTTCTCTCCCTCCAAGTATTGAAGAGGTTCCCTTTGATTGGGATGGTCTTATGGGGTATCCAATTCCTTTGCCTATGTATTTTCTAGGAAGATACATTATCCGATATAACACGGAGACGATAACCTCCATTAGCATTTTTCCCTCCTCGACTTGGAGAGATTTGGGTCTTCCCGAGCTTGTGTCGGTTCTTCTTAATATACTGACATTCCATAGAAGGTTTGCACAGGAGCCTTGGCCTCCCCCGTGACTTTCCACCTAGAATCTCCCAATGAGTTCAAGTTAAGCCTTTTTCTGACTCGTTCAAAAAGCAAAAAGATTGTCGAGAGATTTATTCCTTTCATGCTCGTTAATTTGGATTTGAAAGGGCATGAGTCTTAGTTAAGCTCTTTTCCGACTCGCCATCAAAAATTGAAAATATCGCCGAGTGATTTGTCCCTTTCGCACTCTTTAAAATTGGATTTGAAAGATCATAAGTCTTAGTTAAATATCTTTTCCGACTCACTATCAAAAATCAAAAAGATCACCGAGTGAACTTGTCTTTTTCACACTTGTAAATTGGATTTGAAAAGATGTCTATTTGGCACAAGTTTACCCCTTTTTTCACATCAAGTAGACTAAAATATATAAAAAAGGACATTTTTTGGTGTTAAGTTGTGATTGCATCTCATTCCCTTGCTTGCAGTCTTGAGCCTTTAGCCGATTCTCGTTTTGCATGATAAACCATGGCCCAAGCAGTTTCCATCCTCAACCAAGCAGAGCCTTGTTTATATCCTTCACAATTTGACACCCTATACCTTGGAAGGAACATCACTCGAGTGTCCATCTCTTGCATGCATTTCCTTGCATTGAGCATAGGTATGTTCCACTACTGGAACAATTTTTTCTTACTTGCAACACTCGTTCCCTCCTCTGTATCATAGCATTCACTTGTTATGAAAAAACAAAAAAAATATGGGTGGGAAAGGACTACTATATTTTAATTGGCAGCAGTCGTGTCACCTTTGAATGGAGAACAAAGTTATTGAGTCCTTGCGTCATCATAATTTTTGGTTTAGGATGGCCTTAGGAAGTTGATCTCGTTACATAATTTTCTCTACTGAATGGTTAATCTTCCAGTCACTATAGAGAACATTATGGATGCCTCCTACATCTAGTTGTCACATCATTAAGTCTATGCTTTTGGAGTCCAATGTCTCATTCTCTTGTTCAAAGGAAGTCTATCAACTTGTGTCGTCCACTCCTTGGAAATCTTGACTTTGCATGTCAGACATACCCTCATTTTGTCTCAGAATCACATGATACTTTGGTCTTATGATGCACCCTTGCCCTACTTTCATCATTGGTAGGTCACCTTGAACCCAACAATCGACATTTCATCATGGGTCGTTGACTGGGTGGTTTCCATTTTGTTCGAAAACAAGACATCTATTCACACTTTGGGATTCATGCAGTGTCTTGGATTCCATTAGCCTTATTGGTGGTTTCCTCGCCTTTGTCTACAGTTTTCATAATTGGCTTCTATTCAGAGGGTCTTTTGCGTGTACCACTTGCATTTGTCACACGTGAAAGATGCACAGGGTCGTTGGTTCATGAACATGTTCTTCGTCCGATATCCACCAAATCATGAAGCTCCTGCTTTGTTTCTCATGCTGACTGATGAGAGATGCCTTAATGCTCTCCTTTCAACGAGTCTCTTTCCATCGACTTTAGCTCATGTATTCTGGATACGAGACCTAGAGTTTTATGAGTACCTTGAGGATTGCAGTCATTAGTGGCAGGCTCTCTCACCATTGACAGATGGGAATACATAAATGTATCATGATCAATGGATCTCTCAAGTGTTCAACACTAGCTCCTTTATTCACATTTGCAGAGATGTACTCAATGCCTTGATACCTAATTTCATCATTGGTAGGTTGTCTCGCATTTGTTAACGATATACCTCAATGACCGGTAATCAAACGATGTCTCATCATGTTCGACCTCAACTCATTTATTCACATGATGTATACTTTCACCATTGGCGGATTGTATTGAAGACTTGAAGACATCACTTTGTGGACGCAGATTTCCTGAACTGTTGCTTCCTTTTCATTGGACCAGTACCTATTTGACTTTAGAGATCATGGAAGATTACATTGTACTCCATGGTATATAGATATATTCAGATTGATTTTGAGACTGGTTTCACTGGGCTTTGTTCGTGACTATGACAACTCTTGGCATGTAATCGCATTTATACTTTCCTACTCATGGCCATGAACACTTGTTGGTATATTTTCCACATGGATATGCATTGTATTCTTGACAACCATGTATGAAAAGTTAGTACATAATGTAATGAGCAATTGCGTTCGTCTAGCTGGTTCTCTACCACTCCACTTCTGGGTTATTTATAATGTATTTCGACCATTGCAAATACTCCTTTGATATCACACATTAGGGCGCATCTTTTATAGCAAGATTTTCCTCACCATTTCTATCTTGCATAGAGGGCCTTTTTCCATTTCCCTATGTATACTTATCAACCCCTTTTTGATAATTCCAGAGCCAAAAATGATATATTTTTCCACATATATGCTCCCCAGATGCATTGCAAGATGCGTATACGCTTGCTTCTCCACTACAGCTCACGTATATTGGAATTTGTTCCAGAAAATACAAAATGAGGTCGGGTTTCCATGTCATGACAAAATATCTCTGATCTTTGGCCTTCCATATACTAGAAATATTCCAACTCAGCCCTTTAGTTGCATTCTAGAGGCTATAAGAGCACAATTTCGAGCTATGGAAAAAGAGGAGAAAGCATTCAATTTTGAGAGCAAAGTTACTCTAGAGAAATTACTTTATATTGAGTCTGCATCCCTTTGTCCCTCAAGTCTGAACACAATGTTCATTCTCCAATATATTTCCTTATTGTCAAGAGGACCTCATTACCTCTTTGCTACGAGCTTGCATTTGGTGGAGGATTGAAGTGGTGGAGACCTAGTTGGAAGGAACTTGGTTTCTTGGTTTCGAGTCGTGCTGACACGAAAGTCTGTAATGTTGATACTTCTGCTGATCAATTATTAATAGAAATAATCATTTCCTATCCTATCGATATCTTACAAATATATGATTATTATCCATGGGCATGTTTGTAATGTTTATTAATGGATTCTGCTATCTGATGTGCTAACTCATTTTATATATTGCCACTATATACTTGCATCACTTGTTTGTTGAGAACATCTTGCAGGTGTAAATATTTGGGTCAAAGTGATCAACGGTGGAACAGAATCAAACGATTGGATCAAGGAAGGATTATTCCTTGTATTTCACATTAGTTTATATAGCACATGTTGGAATTGAGTTGATTTCTGCAGTTAGTACAATAAAAACAATGACGATAAAATAAATTTGCATACCTGGGAGTGAATGATATTCTTTGTGGCGTAGTCCTTCTGAATTTTTTCCTTGACTGATCATGATCATGATTGAATATTATTTGTGGCTTGAACATGGATGGTCTTCTTGAAGATGTATCTTCAATAGTTTTGTTAGATTCAGGTTGACCATGATTCCTTCCTTTGAGTACTTCTGCATAACTCTTTCTATTTTCTTCATTCTTCTTTTCTATCAACCTAGACTGCTTCTTTTCATTCTCTATAACTGATGTGGATGTTTCTGTCTCTTCAACGTTCTTGTTGAGCTTGACAATTTTAATTCTCAATGTGACAACTTCTTCTTCAAGCTTCTCAACTTCTTCTTCTTTCTTCATTATCTGAGACTTCATGACTTCTTCTTTTCTTTTCATTTCTTCAAGCTAAATTTTTAATGTGATTATTTCTTCTTCAAGTCTTTTCTCTTATTGACCAAACTCTGTTGTTTTAGATCATTAGTTATTTCCTTGAGATGATATATCAATATCTTCTCTCTCATTTCTACTTCTTCCTTTTGTGCTTCTATGTTGGCTTCCAAATACTTTTTTTGATATTCAAGTTTTTCTTCAATCTTTCTGGCTTCTTCTAGATGAGTTCTTAAGTTCTCGATGACCTATTGGGATTATTCAAAAATGTGAACACTTTCCTTTTGTTTCATCAATTCTTTCTTGAGTGACTTTTTTTCTTATCTTACTTCATGTAAATCACTAATCAATTATGCTTCATAATTGTCTTCCTTTTCAATTAGTTTTTCTGTCTCATTTCCTTCATGGCATTATATTTCAGGATGTCTATGTTTTTCACAATTAAAGAGAAACAACATACCTCTGGTGATTATTTACTCTTCATATTTTGAATCTGTTTGACATGGTGAACACAATTCTTCTTGATTTATATCTCCATCTTCTTTGGAATTTTCTAAATCTGCAATGGGTGAAGAATATATGTCATGTAATTTAGCCCAAAGTTCTTTGGCCGATGAAAATTTACCAACCTTTTCTCTTACCAGATTAGGTAATCCTTCCCAGATGAAATCCATTGCTATTTTTTTATTCTTCTTCAATTCCTTCTTGGATACAGTATTTTCCCTTTTTGAACTATCATCCAGTAACAACTGATAACCAAATATAATTTCCATGTGCCTATAAAAATAGTTTTGTCCTTCTACTCCACATCTCATCCTTAAAACCATTCTGAAAATTAAACATTGCTACTTCATTATCAGAATAATCCATGATCTCCTTCCAGTGGTTAAACTGTTTCCTGAAGGAGCCAACTCTGATACCAATTGTTGGATTAATGAGAGGGAGGTTGAATCAGTAATAGAGCAATTTAATCCTTTTTCACCATAAAATTCAAGTGTTATATCAATGTAGCATTATCATCCAATAGTTGCAGAGTAAATAAACAAAGAACATATGAGCAATCACACACATACACAGTACACCAATGTTTTATGTGGAAACCCAAAGTGGGAGAGAACCACATAACAATTTTTCTTATATGTCTTTAAGAATTCCATTAATTGGAAGAACCAACTACCTTTGTTTTCCACCTGCAACTGGAAGGAGGCTCCAACCCCCTAGTTTCTCAGGCTATAACCTGAGGGAAGCTCCAACTGCCCAATTCTCTGGTTACAACCCCATATGTTCTCCGACTACAACTGGAAGGTGGATACAACCACCTATCCTTGCCCCATCCAACCACCCTAAAATATAAGTAGAATGATGGAACCATTATCACACTATCACTGTGAGATATACTGTTGTAAACCTGTACCAATCAACCTGCAACAAACAACCCCTAACAGCCTATACCAATCAACCTACACCAAAAAACTCATAACAACTTGTACCAATAACCTCTGCCAACGTGTACCATACATCAACCTGTACCTCAACCTATACCATAAACAAATTCATCAAGCATGCACCAAACCTATACAAATAACCAATCAAAACAACAAGTCCAAACAAAAACCTATCACAACAACCTGTCTCATCAATCTTATCAACAAAATCATATCTACTCACCAAGATCAATCACCAAGACAACTCTCAACCATATGCACAATATCTCCAAGATGGACATCAACCAAGAATATCACATCAACTCATCATCATCACCAAGATCAATATGTGCTTCTAATAATATACCAAGACAAGTATGCTACATCATCCATAAACCATGTGTCAACAATACTACTAAAAAGTACCTCCAACCATGTACCAAGTATGTACCAATCATGCATCAATTACGCATCAACTATGACTCATCAAGATGTACCAACATCATCAACTATACAGCTCATGTATGTGCCAACTCATCAACTACTAGTCTCAACCATGTACCCAACTTGTACCTCAACCAAAAGACCTCATCAATTTTATCATCCAAATATGATCTGATGACATATACCTCAAACATTATACCACAAGTATATACCTCAAACCATGTGCTAGAACCTCACTATTATAAAACCTCTATCTATACCAATAACTTCAGCAACATACCTCAACCAAAAGCCCCTTTTTTTTTCTTCTTGTAGCGTTTTGCTGCCGCGAATCCACTCCTGCTATTTTTCTATCACACTTTTTCTGCTGTGGTTTTTTTGCCACACTTTTCCTGCTACAATTTTTCTTATGCACTCTTCCTGCCGCACTTTTTCTTCTGCACTTTTCCTACCGCACTTTTTCTGCCTCATTTTTCCTGTCACACTTTTTCTTCTGCAATTTTTCTGCCGCACTTTTCTCTATTAATAATGCCTTCCAAAATAACCTTTTACAAAATATATTCAATGATATTCAAGTGTGATTTAAAATGAGAGATCATTGCCTCTTATTTATAATTTCATGTACCTTCCTCAAGGGGTTACCTTTTAACCATCTTAACTCACTTTCCTTATTTTAGGGTTAACCCACTTCTAACCATTTTCCACTTAGTACTTTTTCCCTTAACTTTATTATTTAAATAATTTATTTTTTATCCACTTTGACTTATAATACTCTCATCACTTCACTTTATTATTTACCTTCTAAAATATCTTAAACCACTTTCCTTATTTTAGATCTAACCCACTTCTAACCACTTGTCCACTTAATAATTTCTCCATTAACTTTATTATTTAAATAATTTCTTTTGTATCCACTTTGACTTATAGTACACTCATCATTTCACTTTATTATTTAAATAATTTCTTCTTTGCAAACACTTTGACAACTTTTACCTTTCGGGGCTTCTAGATGACTCATGATGGTTCTCCAACTTCACATGGCCATAAATGTCTAATTGTGAGGAGTTATGTGACGTTCCACATACCACCAGAAATGGCATGACATGCACTATCCATATAGAATAGTTTTACCTACAAATATATCAAAACGCATACCATTATACATCAATCAAACTTGGGTCCATTACCGAAACCTTTGTGCTATCAGAATTCGCTACTAGACTTTATTCAAGGGTTGAAATCAATGACAACCAACCCAATTAATCAAAAACAGCCTACAACATGCCTGTTGTAACTTCCTCTTCTTCATGTCACAATCTCCTCTCTCAGAATAAAATATTTGCGATAATACACAACCGCAATACAATTCCCTCATAAGAGAGGGTTTCCTTCTAGGGAAAAAAACCTAAAATAACTTCTACCATCATATCTATCACCTTATAGTGAACGGTCCAAATTGACTACGAAATTACAATATTTTACAAGGCATTTTTTCCCAAAATTTCACTTTGGGGGGGTTTGCCCCGAATCCCCCGCTAGGGGGTGGCTAAAAATATTGTTGTCCCCTCTCGTGGACCCCCTGGAGATAATTTTGGGAGGGAAATACCCCCCCACACACCCCCATTAGGGAATAGGTTCCAATTATGGCTGAAACAAACCTATGAATCAAGAAGATAATCAGGCTCCACAACCAACAATCTCCCACTTGGAGACTAGTCACAACAACTCCACTGCTGGTATACATGCTGGATTAAAATCCACCTTTGATGCAGGAGCATCACTCCACGTCAGCAGTGTGCTATCCAGCCAGCACATCCAGCACGCATTTATGTTGAAAGGGAGAGGCACAAGTTGACAAGCCTCTCAATTTTGAAATTTTGAAAACCTCAATAAATGCTGGAAGGATTTAAATGCAAGACTACGCAGTTGTTCAAGAAGTAGTTGAGTTTGCCTTAAATGGTTACCTGCAGCAAAGTCCAGACCTATCAGGTCTACAACACCCATTTATGTAATCTAGCAATAAGAGTAGGAGCCGCTCTGTGAGAGCGATGGCTCAGAGACGGTGAGGTGGAGGATAAGCTCATGAGAGAGCCCTCTTTTGTAATTATTAAGAAATTAGAGTAGAGAGAAAAGAGGAGAAGGGATATTAGGTAGAGAGGTCTCAGGGAGAGAGAGATGAGACTTGTTCCAGTCCATCCATTGTAAACATTTTGTATAGATACACAGACAGATTAATAGAAAGGTAGTTTTTCCTTCATATGGTTGTTCATGTAATTATGTTTCATGAATGAATGTTGTAGGTGTATGTTTATGCATTTGAATGTCACCTGTATGTTGTAGATACAGGCTATAGATATATTTTACTATTTGTTTGTGAGTTTGTCAGTTTCCATCTGGGTTCTTTAGGCCGTGCAAGGAGTGCACAACAGAACATTGGAATTTCTAAAGCCAGCGCAAGGAGTGTGCATCTGAACTCTGTGGAGTCAGGAAGAACGTGAAAGGAGTGCACACCAGAAGGATTCACATACTAAAAGGAAGCCTCAAGGTTGTCGAATACCTTAGAAGAGAAACTGTGCAGAAGAGATCACAGAGGAGGAAAGATAGAACTATTGAAGGTTCTATGGAAGCTCTACCAGGAGGGCATCGAGCGTGTGCAAGAGATGCACGTAAGGAGAACTCTATTCTGAGTTCAGTAAGAAGACAGAGTCATTGAGGATTCTGCAGAAGATCTACCAGGAGGGAATTGAGAAAGTGCATAGAGTGCACAGGAGAACTCTATTTTGAGTTCAGAGGAAGAAGAAGTGTCAAGGGAATACCTTCACAGGGTTTTTGAACACCCTACAGGCTCAACAATGAGTGCTTGAGCAGGAAGCTGCTAGAAGAAATTTCCATCCATTCAAGGAGAGAAAGGGACAGAGCCCCTTTGAAGTCAGAGTCACAGAGTCACAGAGGACCCTGCAAGGAGTGCAAAGGTTGAGAAAACCTTTGAGGTTTCAGAGTAGATAAATCTCAGGAAGAAAAGTGCCTCTGTGCACAGAATGATAGCTACAAGGAGTGCAAAATATTGAGAAACCCTTTAAGGGTTTGGAAAACATAAGCTTAGGAGGGACACCATCCTTGGAGTGCAGGTGGGAGACAAGGATACAGGCTTCGCAAGAGGGAGAAAAGGCCGAGACCTTTGATACTTCAGGAATATTCCAAGGAGAAGAAAGAAGCAGAAGCTCAGGAGGTAGCACAACTGTCGTCGGATTAGGCCAAGGAGTAGATACGGACCGTTGAAATTTCACGTCCAGGAAGCAGCAGGAGATCGTAGTGGAAAGAGTAGATCAGGTCCATCAGATCTGAGCACACGGACCAATAGCCTTCGGATATGTGGGGAGCTTCATGAGTTTTATCCCTCATATGAAAAGAAGAGGACTTGCAAAGTCCTAAAACAATGAAAGAGTCAGGAGTGTCCATCTCAAGGGACACGTGGTAGAAATCTGGAAGCATCGAAGCTTCGGACCTCAGGAGTCCGAGAGGTAAGAGTTGTGAAGTCTTAGGTCATGAAATCCTGAAAGGATCTGAGTCATCAGATCAGGGAGGATCTGTGCCATTAGATCATCTCGCGAACTCGAGGTTCATAAGTTCGGAGGGTAGATCAAGATTCTTGGTCTCGCAAAGTTTTGAGTTGCGAGGAGGCAAAGAGATCCAGGTCATTGGATCCAAGCACCAAAGAACCATTGGATCAAAACCCAGTGGAATATCACATCTCGGGGGTTCGTAGGTTGGAAGGACCACTTTTCGACTACAGTAGTCACGAAGTGCCGAGAGCTGAGAATTCAAATGAACACGTGGTACACCCTTTAGGTGGGACCGCATGGGTGAAAGATGGCATATACTCGTCACCTCGGAAGAATTCAACCTATATTTTACTTATCGCATCTCGGGGGATCGCGAAGGAGGAGAATGAAGGTTGGACACTCCAACTCGCGAAGTTGCGAGTTGAGAGAAACGCCGAAGGAGTCAAACCTCCTCTGACTTTCGCGTCTCGGAGTTTTGTAAAAGAAGGGTCTAGAGGTTCAACTCTTCAACTCGCGAGATCGTGACTAGCGAGAAGTGATAGCATTTAGTCCTAGCCAACGATTATATGTAGAGGGCACTAATAGGAGGAGCTATACCCGTATCGTAATCTTGGGTATCGATGTTTGGTGAAGACAAGTCGAGGGTCTTCGACCCATGAATACGCGAGTTGCGAAAAGCACTTGTGTTAAGGCCTCGGTCATAGCACTGAGGTTGCATGGAGGTGAAGCTCGCACCTGGTGCATGTTCACGCAGGTGGAATTTCCGGGAAAGGACCTGTGGATTTGTTCAAAGGGTTCCAATAGGAGCCCGAAGAGCCATTTCGGCCCAGAATTTGGAACAATTCGGAGACCGGGAGGTCGCAGGACCTTGCTGAGGTAGAGGGTATGCATCATGTGGTATCAGAGCTACTTTCTTTATGTAGAATGCAGGCAGAGGGAGGCAGAGTAAGTAAAGAAAATACTCTAATACACACCATCAAGTGGTATCAGAGCCGAATTGAATTCTGTGAGCAACATGGGTCATCAGAGGACCGAGATTTGTTTGCAGACGGAAAGAAAGGAATACTCTGATACACATCAAGTGGTATCAGAGATGATTTGTTTTTCTATATATTTCAGACAAAAGAGAAAGGAGGAGACTGATACTTTCTTCACAGACAAAGGAGATATGGTGGGGGAAAATTCTGGTGACATCAAGTGGAGTCAGAAGCAGAGGTTCATCTGTATATAGCAGGTGAAAGAATTAGAGTGTTAAAAGCTCTGTGGTGATTGTTGTAGGGTGTGCAGTAGTCGATAGACAGCCAGGCGACTTGTAGGAGGACATGGAGATGCTCTCAGAAGCAGAGTGATCTAAATTTTTTCCAAGAAGGAAGATAGGAACAGGTAAAGATGGCTACTGAAGGCCATGGACGTGGTGGAAAGAAGAACCCACAACTGATGACTAAAGCAGAAAGAGATGAAGAGATCACTTATCTAAGGGAAAATATGGAAGATCTTGCACTGCGGATGCAACATAATGCAAAAGCACGATGGGTATATGAATGGACCATGAAAACTAAGGTGAAGTGGCCTGTTAAAAAGTTGTTGTTCAGGAAATAACGACAAAGGTTGAAAATGTGGCTAAGGCATGCTAAAAGCCTCAGTGACATAGAGTTGGTTTGCATCTGTGAGCCAGAAGTTGGAGACACCCTCAGTGATGAGGAAGAGAGATCAGTTTCAGATCTCATAAACTGCCAGGAGGGAAGAGATGAATTTTCATATTTCCAGGTGGGCAATGAAATGAGATCATTGGAGGATCTCATCAACTGTCAGGAGGACAGCCATGCAAATTCATATTGTCAGGTGGGAAATGGTATGAGATTAACATAGGATCTCATAAAATGTCAGGTGGGTAGAAGTGGGCTTTCAAGTTGCCAGGTGGGAAATGGAAAGAGATTAGTGGAAGATCTCGCGTACTACCAGAGGAGCAGTGCTGAAAGTTCAGATTTCCAGGTGGGCAATGAGATGGGATCACTAGATCTCATAGACTGTGAGGTGGGCAGTAGAAAAATCCCAAATTTCCAGGTGGGCAAGGGGAAAGAGATGAGACTATCTGAAGGTCTCATGAACTTAGAGAAGAGTTCAGATCAACAAGGAGTGCTGACAAGAGAGAATTAGAAGAGAATTGTGATCATTGGAGGAATCAAGGTATTCCTACCAAGTAGCCCAATTGAGGCCAGAGTATGTGTTGCAGAGGCAACAACAGGAGGAGGAAATCTAGCAAAGACTATCATGGAGGAAGAAATGGAGAAGACACTGATGTTTTCCCAAGCAGAATGAAAAGAGCACTCAGAAGAATTGCTCAAATTTTTCAGCCAAGGAGCTGAAACATGGATGACTGCAGCACTGGAGCCTGCAACAAAAGAAGAAGCAGACAACATGAACTTTGTTTATCCGTTTGAATAATTGGAAGACCTGGAGAGAAGGGTGATGGTGCAAAGCTTGCACATCCAACAGGCTAAATTGGAAGAAGGTAGTGGAGCATACCATCCCCAGGAGAAGCTGTAAGTATGCCAGCAAAAGAAATGGCAGCAATAGAATAGCCATAGGAAGAGGTTGAACAAAAATTCGGTGAGGAGACTGTAGATATGGATTATACAGTAGAGTGGCCACTTAGTGCCACAAAGAGAGATAAAGATATCATGGGAGATTGAGCAGATCTACACATTGAGAGGACAGAAGTGTAGCAGAGGAGACTGCATACAAAGAGCCAGCTAGTCGAGCAACTGGACGAGGTGATAGAGGACATCAGAAGGTTGATGATCCGATCAGAAAAAATGGTTAGCAATGAGAATATGAATAGAAGAAAGCTTGCAGGTAAGAAGAAGCAGCAGCAAGAACAACAACATAGCTAGAGAGGAGCAGATGGACAACTCCAAGGGAAAGTTTGGGATCCAGGTGGATTTCAACACTGGAGAAGAGGAGCTCATGATCAGGAGATCATGATTTTTCCAGCTAAGGAGTATGATGTAGGAGAATCACTCCACATCAGCAGCGTGCCAGCCAACCAACACACCCAACACACATTTATGGAGAAAGGGAGAGGCACGGCCCTCTCAATTTTGAAATTTTGAAAACCTCAATAAATGTTGTAAGGATTTAAATGCCAGACTACACAATTGTTCAGGAAGTATTTGAGGTTTCCTTAAATGGTTACTTGCATCTAAGTCCATACCTTTCAGGTTTGTGACACCCATTTATGTAATGTAGCCGTAAGAGTAGGAGTTGTTCTGTGAGAGCGATGGCTCAGAGACAGTGAGGTGGAGGATAAGCACGTGAGAGAGCCCTCTTTTGTAATTAGGAAGAAATTAGAATAGAGAGAAAAGAGGAGAAGGGATCTCAGGTAGAGAGGTCTCAGGGAGAGAGAGATGAGACTTGTTATAGTCCATCCATTGTAAACATTCTGTATAGATACACAGACAAATTAATAAAAAGGCAGTTTTTCCTGCATATGGTTTTTCATGTAATTATGTTTCATGAATGAATGTTATAGGTGTATGTTTATGCATTTGAATGTCACCTGTATGTTGTAGATACAGGCTATAGATAGATTTTATTATCTGTTTGTGAGTTTGTCGGTTTCCATATGGGTTCTTTAGGCCGTTCAAGGAGTGCACAACAGAACATTGGAAGTTATGAAGTCAGCACAAGGATTGCACATCTGAACTCTATGGAGTCAAGAAGAACATGCAAGGAGTGCACACCAGAAGGATTCATAGACTCAAAGTAGGCCTCAAGGTTGTTGAATACCTTAGAAGAGAAAATGTGCAAAAGAGAGCACAGAGGAGGACAGAAAGAACTACTGAAGGTTCTGTGGAAGCTTTGCGAGGAGGGAATCTAATGTGTGCAAGAGGTGCACGAAAGGAGAACTCTATTATGAGTTCAGTAAGAAGACAGAGTCACTGAGGATTCTGTAGAATCTCTGCCAGGAGGGCATTGAGAAAGTGCATAGAGTGCATAGGATAACTCTATTTTGAGTTCAGAGGAAGAATAAGTGTCAAGGGAAGACCTTCACAGGGCTTTTGAACACCCTGTAGGCTCAGCAAGGAGTGCTTGAGCATGAAGCTACCAGAAGGCGTTTCCATCCGTTCAAGGAGAGAAAGGGACAGAGCCCCTTTGAAGTTAGAGTCACAGAAAATCTCAGGACAGATAACACCTTTACGTGCAGGACCCTGCAATGAGTGCAGAGATCAAGAAAACCTTTGAGGTTTCAGAGTAGATAAATCTCAAGAAGAAAAGTGCCTTTGTGCACAAAGCGATAGCTTCAAGGAGTGTAGAAGATTGAGAAACCCTTTAAGGGTTTGGAAAACATAAGCTCAGGAGGGACATCGTCCTTGGAGCGTAGGAGGGAGCCAAGGATATAGGCTTCGAAAGATGGAGGAAAGGTCGAGACCTTTGATACTTCAGGAATCTTCCAAGGAGAAGGAAGAAGCGGAAGCTTAGGAGGGATCACAGCTTCCGTCGGATCAGGCCGAAGAGTAGATCCAGACCATTGAAATTTCACGTCCATGAAGCAGTAGGAGAGCACAGCAGAAAGAGCATATCAGGGCCGTCATATCTGAGCACACCAACCAATAGCCGTTGGATTTGTGGGGATCTACGCGAGGTTTATCCCTCATATGCAAAGAAGAGGACCTACAAAGTCCTAAAACAACGAAATAATCGAGAGCTTCCATCTCAAGGGACACGTGGAAGAAATCCAGAAGCATCGGAGCTTCGGACCTCGGGAGTCCAAGAGGTAAGAGTTGTGAAGTCTCAAGTCACAAAATCCTAAAAGGATATGAGTCGTCATATCAGGGAGGATCTGTGCCATTAGATCATCTCGCGAACTCGGGGTTTGTAAGTTCGGAGGGTAGATCAAGATTCTTGGTCTCGCAAAGTTTCGGGTTGCGAGGAGGCAAAGAAATCTAGGCCGTTGGATCCAAGCACGGGAGAACCATTGGATCGAAACCCCACAGAATATCGCATCTCGGGGGTTCAGAGGTTGGAAGGACCACTTTTCGACTTTAGAAGTCGTGAAGTGATGAGAGATGAGAATTCAGACGAACACATGGCATATACTCATTGAGTTGGAAGAAGTTAACCTATCATTGACTTATCGCATCTCAGAGGATTGCGAAGGAGGAGTACGAACGTTGGACACTCCAACTCGCGAAGTTGCAAGTTACGAGAAATGCCAAAGGAGTGAAACCTGCTCTGACTTTCGCGTCTCAGAGTTCTGTAAAAGAAGGGTCTGGAGGTTCAACTCTTCAACTCGTGAGATCGCGAGTAGCGAGAAGTGCTAGCATTTATTCCTAGCCAGCGGTTATATGTATAGGGCGCTAACAGGAGGAGCTATACCTGTATCACAATCTCAGGTATCAACGTTTGGCGAAGACAAGTCGAGGGTCTTCGACCCATGAATACACGAGTTGCAAAAAGCACTTATGTTAAGGCTCTGGTCATAGCACTGAGGTCACGTGGAGGTGAAGCTTGCACCTGGTGCATGTTCGCACAGGTGGAGTTTCCAGAAAAGGACCTGTGGATTTATTCAAAGGGTTCCAATAGGAGCCCGAAGAGCCATTTCAGCCCAGAATTTGGAACGATCCGGAGACCGAGAGGTCGCAGTACCATGTTAAGGTAGGGGGTTTACATCAACCTTGGACCTGGAAAATTTCCCATCTTCACCTTCATGCTTGAATACCAATTGAAGCTAATCAAGAACTCAGTTTCTCCCTAGTTATTACCTTTGTTAACATGTCTGCAGTATTCTGTCTAGTATGTATCTTTTCCAACTTCAAATGTCCATCTTCCAAGATGGATCGTATGAAATGGTAGCTCAACTGTGTATTCTTAGTATTAGAATGGAATGATAATTTCTTTGCAAGTTGAATGACACTCTCACTATCACAGTACAACCTACTATTGTCCTTCTTCTTTCCCAATTCCTCCATAAACCTTTGTAACCAAAACATCTCTTTACTAGCCTCTGTAGCAACAACATACTCTACTTCCATTGTTGAAAGTGCAACATCCATTTGCAGTTTTTAAATCCAACTTATTGTTGTTCCACCTACAACAAAAACATACCCTGTGGTGATCCTCCTGCTATCTTTATCACCTCCAATATCTGAATCATGATATCCTTGTAGAATAGTGTCTGAACCTATAAAATATAATGCATGAGTGGTAGTACCTCTCAAATACCTGATAATCCACTTTACTACCTCCCAATGTTCTTTACCTGGATTGTTCATATACCTGCTCACAACTCCCACTACATGTGCAATATCTGGTCTTATGCAAACCATCGCATACATCAAGCTACCAGCTGCCGATGAATAAGGGACCCTGGACATGTATTCTATCTCCTCCTATGTATTGCGACACATTTCCTTAGTTAATTTGAAATGGATGGCCAAAGGTGTACTAACATTTTTTTCATTTTTCATTATAAACCTCTCCAACGCCTTCTCTATGTACTCACCCTAAGACAATGTCAATTTGTGATTTTTCTTGCCTCTTGTTATTCTCATACCAAGAATTTTCTTTGCAACAACCAAATCCTTCATCGCAAATGAATTACCTAATTTATTCTTTTTTACATTTATATGTTGCATATTAGAACCTGCAACAAGCATGTAATCTACATACAATAGTAAGATAACATAGCTTCCATTTTCTAGCCTTTTAAAATAATCATAGTGATCATAAAGACATCTACTATAATCTTGTTCTCTCATAAACCTGTCAAACTTCAAATACCACTTCCTTGGAGCTTTTTTTAGGCTATACAATATCTTCTTCAACCTGAATACCAAATTCTCCTTTCCTTTGACCTCATACCCTTGTGGTTGTTGCATATAAATCGTTTCCTCCAAATCCCCATGGAGAAAATTTGTTTTCACATATAATTGTTCAAGATGCAAATCTTCTACTTCCACAAGACTTAAAATAGTCCTAATTGAAGTCATCTTAAGAATAGGATAAAATATTTCATCAAAGTATATACCTTTCTTTTATGCAAACCCCTTTACAACAAATCTATCCTTGTACTGTTTTTTCCTCCATATTCTTCCTTTAACCTGTAAACCCATTTATTCTACAATTCTCTTTTTCCTACAGGAAACTGAACCAAGTCCCAAGTCTGGTTATTTACCAAGGAATCTATTTCCTCTTTCATGCCTTTCTCCCACTTCTTTTTAGTGTCTAAATGCATTGCCTCCTCATAACATTTTGGTTCACCATAATCAGTCAACAATAAATAATACAATGAATAAGAGTATCGTTCATGTGGTCTACTTAACCCAGTAGAAATTCTAACAACAATTGCAGGAGTTTGAGGTATTGACTGCTCCTATTGTTGTACCTTTTGATTTTCTGGTACCTTTGGAATTTCCTTTTTAGTGATCTCATCAAGCACTATGTATTCTAATTTTTCTTTTTCCTGTTTCTTTCCCTGCAACTGATCTTTGTACATGACCTTCTCATTGAATATGACATCTCTACTCCTAATGATTTTTTTATTTTCATAATACCATAAGTGATAACCAAAATCATTAACACCGCATCGAATAAAGGTACACTTGTTGGATTTTGCCTCAAGCTTTATTCTATTTTCTTTATCAATATGGATAAATGCTTCACAACCGATAGTCTTCATAAATGAATAGTTTACCTTTTTCTCGTCCATGCCTCCTCTGGAATTACACTATCCAAATAGATTGAAGGTCCTTTGTTTATTAAGTAAACAAAATTATTTACAACATCTTACCAGAACTGTAAGGGAAACCGAGCATGCAATCTCATACTTCTTGCATGTTCCATGATTGTCCTGTTCATCCTTTCTGACACACCATTTTCTTGTGGTGTTCCTGGAACTATTTTCTCTCTAAAAATCCCATGGTATGAACAGTAATCATAAAACTCCTTGCTGCAATATTCACCTATATTTTCTAACCTGAGACACTTCAACCTTTTTCTTGTCTCTTTCTCAACCAAAGATTTCCATTTCTTAAAAGTGTCAAAAACATCAGATTTTTGTCGAATGCAATAAACCCAAGTTTTTCTAGTTGCATCATCAATTAGAGTAACATAATAATGAGGGCCACCAAGATATGATACTTGAGTTGGTCCCCACACATATGTATGCACAATATCTAACCTTTCTCACCTCTTTTCTTTTTCGACTCTGAGAAATATAACTCTCCTATGTTTTCAATAAACACAATGCTCACATAAATACAAATCAATTTGTTTAAGATCTGGAAACAAATTCCTTTTGTGAATTATTTGCATCCCCTTCTCACTCATGTGTCTTGGCATATGATTCCAAAGTGTTGTATCCACTCTTGTAGAAGCTAAAGATATAGAAGAATTAGTATAACCAGTACATAAATACAATGTACCTACCTTCTCTCATTTTTCTATCACCAATGATCCTTTGGTGACCTTCCACGCCTTATCTATACATCCTTCACTCACAAAATGTCCCATTGAAATTATATTTTTTCTTATATCTGGAACATGTATTACCTCTTTCAAAAACCATTGGTTTCCATTATTTTTACTTATTTTTATGTTACCCATTCCAACAATTTTGCATGGTGCATAATAACCCAAATGAATCTATCCAAAATCACCTTGAACATAATATAGAAAATGTTTCCTATGGGGTATCTCATGAAATGAAGCCTCTAAATCTACTACCCAAGACTCAGAAATATTATCTATAGAAAGAATCAAAGCATATTGTAACACATCACATGTCACATTTTCTTCTTGATTTTTCTCCTACTGTCCATCTCTTTGTTTCTTTGGACCTTTGCAGTCTTTCTTCAGATGTCCTTTCTTCCCACAATTATAGGACTCTGTCTTTCCTATTCTAGATTTGGATCTTTTCTTCCTAGAATTCCCACGGTTCCCTAAGCTCTTCCTACTATCCTTTTTTCTTCCTCTGTTCTCCACTTTCAATGCATTACCTAATGTCTCACCTATTCTTTTCTGTTACATTTCCTCGCTAAGGATAACACCAACAACATCATCAAATTTTAGAGTGTTTGAACCAGAGACAAAGTTACTTACATCCATGACCAAGCCATTCCATCTTTCTAGCAATGAGCACGGGATTAGAAGAGCCCTAACCTCATCATTAAAGTCCACTTTTATAGAAATTAGCTTATTAGTAACTGTATTAAATTAATTTAAATGATCTATAATAGACCCACCTTCTGACATCTTCATATTAAATAATCACTTCATTAGAAATACTTTATTGGATGTTGAGCATTTTTCATATAGTTTAGCCAATGTGTCTATCATCTCCTTCGTTGTCTTTTATTTTGAAATATTTAAAACCATCGATGATGCCAGGATCAGCTGTATCGTTCCTAGTGCCTTTCTCTCAAGAACCTCCCATTTTTCATCCTTCATTTCCATCATCTTTTTTTCTATTTCGCCCAATGGTAGGAATAGATACTTCTGATATAAATAATATTCCATTTGCATCTTCCATAAATGGTAGTTTCGGTCATTAAATTTCTCAACCCTAAACTTTCCATTTTCCGCCATTGCTCCCACTTAAACAAGGAACCCTCTTTTCCTGCGAGTCACCTTTCGATCTGACACCAGTTGTTAGAAAATCAGGATCGTAGAGAAATAAAATAAAATAAATGCGTAAGTAAAACACTGAATATACACAATAAATTAGAGACACAGATATGTGTGGTTCACCCAATGTGGGCAATGTCCACAAGAGAAATTTCCAAGTCCTTTCCTTTTATTATCCAGCAAAATGAAGGGATAGAACCTACAACATGCCCATTATAACCTCCTCTTCTTTCTATCATAGTCTCCTCTTTCAGAATACAATATTCATGATAATACACAACCATAATACAATTCCCTCATAAGAGAGAGTTTCTTTCTAGGGAAAAAAACCTTAAAACAACTTCTACCGCAGATGTGTGACCTTGTAATGAATAGTCCAGATTGACTATGAAATTGCAATATTTTACAAGGCATTTTTTCCAAAATTGTCTCTTCGGGGGCACTTCCCTTGCATCCCCTGCTAGGGGGGTGGCTACAAAAATTGTTTCTTCCCCCCCCCGCCCAACTGAACCCCCCTAGAGACATTTTTTGGGGGGAAATCCCCCACACACCCCCCCATTATGGAATTGGGTCCAAGCACGGTTGAAACAAACCTCTAAATCAAGAAGATAATCAGGCTCCACAACCAAAAATCTCCCACTTGGAGACTGATCATAACAACTCCATTGTTGTTGTACCTGTTGGACTATACTCCACCTTGGACTTGGAAAATTTATCATCTTCACCTTCATTCTTGAAGACCAACTAAAACTGAGAAAGAACTCATTTTCTCCCTGGTTACTACCTTTGTTAACATGTTTGCAAGATTTTGGCTAGTATGTATCTTTTCTAACTTCAAATGTCCATATTCCAAGAAAGATTGTATGAAATGGTACATGAGTTGTATATGATTAGTGTTAGAAAGGAATGATGAGTTCTTTTCAATATGAATGTCACTTTCATTATCACAGTACAACCTAATATTGTCCTACTTGTATATGAAATCATACATATACACAACATTGAAACAAATGCATAATCGAGACTGGAATTAACTGCAAACATACCATTCAATAAGTGCAAACATAATTCATAAAACACCATGAAGTTGGATCAAATCTTCCTTATATTAATCCAAGTGCATATGTAGATGGGTTCAATAGTGACAACTATCTTCTCATACAAATTATACAATCTTTGTTCTTCTCTGCTCTCTCCGGCTCTACAGTTCTAAAACTTTTACTCTTTTCCAAACATTAGAATAATAATAAAATAGCATACATACGAGGAAACTTTCTAAAGTATTCCCTCCTGCATCTCTAAGATATCTAATCAAATTAAAGTCTATATCTACTTTAAATTGATTACATTAACGCCTCCAACAAACATATGAAAGCAATTGCTCAATATCTGTGTTACAATCCCAAAACATTTAAGAACAATTACTTCCTCCAGCTATACATTAATGTTTCATCTTTTGAAATTCAAAATGTCTTCAAAATGCGTGTTGGTGCATATCCAGTTGTCCTCTGCTTGCACTTGCCTTGTTGGTGATGCTCCTGCATCATACTCCTCTGGCTGAAAAATTCATGGACTCCTATTCATGAGATCCTACACTATCTGTCCATGTTTCTAGATCTCTGCTTCACTTTCCCAAATAG
Organism: Picea engelmannii; assembly: GCA_009831015.1. Taxonomy (NCBI): domain Eukaryota; kingdom Viridiplantae; phylum Streptophyta; class Pinopsida; order Pinales; family Pinaceae; genus Picea; species Picea engelmannii. The sequence continues at coordinate 153,088 of ML777128.1, forward strand.
CATCTTCAATCTGGTGTCCCTTCCATTTTATCAAGTATTAAAAATACATCTTCCTCCAGTTCTTCTTGCTAACTCTTTGATCAATGATCTTTTCCATCTGCGGCTTTTCAGCTACATGAATTTGTTTAACACATTGAATTTCTCTATGATTCTTTGTTCCTCCTCCTTCATCTTCTCTGTAAGGATACAAATCTGCTATGTTTAATATGGGCGATATTCCCACACCATCTGGAAATTCTGTCTCATAATCATTTGCCTCAAATTATCATAGAATCTTACACAACCCTATATTTTTCATTTTCAGCTTATTATATGTTCCCATTGGGAACCTTTCTTTCCTTAAGTGAGCTAATACCAAATATCCCACTTTGAACTGAAGCTCTCTTTTTTGATGATCTGCTCTATGCTTCTATTCCTCATTATAATTTTGCAACCATTGTTTAATCTTATTGTGGAGCTCTTGCATCTCTGCTGCAAAATCTTCTGCTCCAGCACTTCTGAACTCATTCTACTCTAAGTCTCTCAACTTAGATACTCCCCTTGGCTGCATTCGATACATTATCTGGAATGGGATCTGTCCCATGCTTTGGTTAGGTGAGTCATTATATGGAAATTTCTCTTGCGAAAGAATCTAATCCCATGGACTATAATGTTCAGCTACTAAACTCCTCAACAAATCCCCCAAACCTTGATTTACTACCTCAGTTTTTCCATCCATCTGAGGGTGATATGTTGAGCTAAAAGATAAACTTGTCCCTAGCTTCTTCCATAGTGTCCTCAAGAAATGACCAACAAGTTTGGTATCCTAGTCTGAAACAATACTCTTAGGTAAACCATGAAGTCGAACAACTTCTTTGAAAAACATGTTTGCAATGTGTGTTGCATCACTGGTTTTATGACATGGAATAAAATGTGCCATTTTTTAGAATCTATCGACTACAAAAAATATGGAATCAAAACCTCTCTGTGTCCTGGATGGTCCTAACAAAAAATCCATGCTTACCACATCCCATGGCCTCTCTAGTACTGGAAATGGTTGATACAATCCTGTATTTTTTCTTTTTCCCTTTGCGTGCTGGAAAATTCTACATTTGTTCACAAAGTTCTTCACATCTATCCTCATCCCTCGCCAATAATATAAATTTTTCAGTTGCACAATTTTTTTTTCATGGCCTAAATGTCCAGACAATCCCCCACTATGCTTTTCCTTCAGAAGATTCTCTCTCATATAACTCTTCGGGATACACAATTGATTTCCTTTGAATAGTAATTCATCATGGATCAAATATTCAACCCATTGGATTCTATCTCTCAGAACATGATTCTCACATGCTTCATAAGCATCCTTAAATCTGAATCATCTTTGTACATTTCCTTGAGGTTTTCAAAACCTAAGGTCTTCACACGAAACTCTTGCAGAATCAAAAATTTCCTAGTCAATGCATCAACAAACTTGTTAGCATTTTCAGAAATGTTCTTTATAACAAAAGTAAAGTTTTGCATAAATTCAACCCATTTTGCATGCTTCTACTCCAGTTTCTCCTATCTGGTTACGAATTGTAAAGCATGATTGTCGCTATACAAGACAAACTCCTTCGGAACCAAGTAATGCCTCCATTTGTTCAGTTCCTGTATGATTGCATAAAATTCTTTATCATACGTGGAATAATTCCTTTTGGCATCGTTCAACTTCTCACCGAAGTATGAAAATGGTCTATTGTCTTAACTTAAGATTGCTCCAATCGCAAATCCACTTATGTCACATCTCACATGAAATGTCATACTAAAATCTGGTAGAACTAGAATTGGTTGTCCAGTTATCTTCTCCTTTAGAAACTTGAAACTTTTCTCTACTTCCTTTGTCCAATGAAAATATTTGTGTCTTTTCTTGACTGTGTCCATCATTGGCGCACAAATCCCACTAAAATTCTTGATGAAATTCCTGTAGAAACTAGCTAACCCATGGAAGCTTCTGACTTCAAAGATATTCCTTGGAGATGACCATTCTTTGATTGCTTTTACTTTCTCCAGATCCATCTTCAACTCATTCGAAGAGATCCTGAACCCCAAATAAATGAGTTTTTTCTTCATGAAATATGACTTCTTCATATTTATCAACAACTTCTCTCATTGCATCCTCCTCATTACTAGAGTTAGGTGTCTCAAATGTTCTTCCTCAGTCTTATTGAAGATCAGTGTATCATCAAGATACACAATTACAAACTTCCCAATGAAATATTTCAAGACTTTGTTTATCAACCTCATGAAAGTACTTGGTGCATTCGTCAAACCAAACGACATGAAAACCCATTCGTATAATCCTTCATTTGTTTTGAATGTTGTCTTCCATTCATCACCTTCCCTCATTCTAATTTGATGATATCTGCTTTTCAAATCAATTTTTGAAAAAACAAATTCTCCACTCAAGCAATCCATCAAGTCATCCATTCTTGGTAAAGAAAATCTATACCTAATGGTGATTTTGTTTATATCCCTCGAATATGTAGACATTCTCCATCCACCATCCTTCTTTGGAATTAACACTGTTGGTACAACGCATGGACTCAAGATTTCCCTAATCAACCCTTTTTCCATTAAATCTTGGACTTGCTTCTTGACCTCTTCATTCTCCTGCGGTGTTAATCTGTACGCTGCTTTGTTTCGAAAACTCATCCCTAGCATAAGTTCAATGTGATGGCTTATACTTCTAATGGGTGGAAATGAACAAGGTAAATCGTCCACCACTATATCGGAGAAATTCTCCAGCAGTTCCTGAATTTCCTCTGGTAGATCATCTATTGAGGTACTAGTCAAAATGACTCTCAATTTCCTCACCACAGCAAATTGCATATCTTTGTCCTTCTTGACTTCATCCAAAATTTCCTTCCCACTCATGAGAAGTATAGTATTTATTGTTTCTTATTTCACCTTCTTATCTTCAATTGGTAGAAACATGTGTGTCCTACCATTATTTTCCAAGGTATAGGTGTTCTTTCTTCCGTCATGAACAACATTTATGTCATATTTCCATAGTCTCCCCAACAAAAGCTGACAGACATCCATGCAAATAACATCACATAAAATCTCATATCTATAAACCCATGTCTTAAACTTAGCTAAACATTGTTTAGTGGCTATTACCTAATGTCCTTTTTGCAACCACAAAACTTTGTATGGGCTCGGATGTGCAACTGTCTCCAATTTTAGTTTCTCCACCATCTCTGTGGATACTAGGTTATCCGTACTTCCACGGTCACAACTACCTTTCATACTCTATCATTGGTCTTGAAAATAGTTCTAAATAGACTGTTCCTTTGGACTGGATTCTCTATCTCCTTCTCTGGCTTCAAGAGAACTTTCCTCATCATTAAGGATCTTTCGCTTTTTGCATCTTCTACCTCAACATTTCACTTTTGCACTTCTGAAATGTGAGCTTCGCCTCCTCCATCTCGTTTTCTATCTTTACATTAAAAATATTTGTGTCCTATATTTCCACAGACAAAACACTTCATTTCACCACCTCTGCCTCTTCCTCTTGCTCTTGCTCGAGGAAAAGTGGTCCTATCGGCCTTGTCTTCCCTGTGAACTTCCACCCCTTTCTGGGTGGTTATGAGGTTTCGTCTCCTCATATTTGGGCTTCTCTACTCTATCCTAGGCAACTGCTTTGCCTCTACTCCGACTTCTACCTCTGCCCCTTTGACCTTGCTTATGGGCCAATTTCTCTTCTTCTTTTGAAGCCATTTGATAAGCATCTTATACATTCCTAATTGTCACCATGCTCATCTCATATTGAATTTCATATCTCAATCCATTCATGTATCTGGCGACCTTTTCGTCATTTCTCTTATGATGACTTTCCCTGATGTTGAGTCTGTAAAACTTGCCAGTGTATTCCTTCACTATCATCCCCTTCTGTCTCAAATTTTGCATTCTCTGAAATAGATTAATTTGGTAATCTCTAGGTATAAACTTGGCTTTCATCTTTGCGACCATCCTATCCAAGATTTTGATTCATTTTTTTTCTTTTCAACACCTATCAGCCTACATTTCATCCCACCATAGTGTTGCATGCTCTTTCAGTCTAGTGACAACATTTTTTAGTTTCTTATCTTCTTCGATATCCTCATAGTTGAAGTATTTATCCAGAGCTCTAAACCAATCTAGCAGCTCCTCAACATCTAAATTACCTTCATACATTGGGATGTCCATTTTTTATTTAGCCCCTATTCTTACAACATATTTGAGTAGATGTTCTTCTGTAGCATCTTCAGCTACAATTTCTTCTTCGGCTCCAGCCTCATTTTCACTTTCAGGCTCACTGATATCTCAAATATTAGTTGTTCACCTCTGTGTTGTCTCCATAGCATCCAATCGAGCATGAAGTTCTCTCATTTTCCTTTCCACGGATGGATCGGGAATTGGTCTCTCTTGACATCTTCTTAGCGAAATTGTTTAAATCTGTTCCACGTAGAATTCAAATCACAACTTGCCTTCTGTGCTCTCTTTCTTACAAAATACAATAGTTGTAATCTTTGATACCACTCGACGCAACACCCCTACCTCAGTAGCTTCTGTGTGACCTCCCAGTTGTTGGATATTTCTATTCCCTGAGATGAAATGGCTCCTTAGTTCCCACTCGAACCTTCGAGCTTATAACCACGTGTCCTTCTTATGAGTTATGCTTGTGTGAACAACCACTAGGTGCGAACCTCCACTCCGCATGACCAACCAGCGTGACCACAACCTTTATCTGAAAGAGTATTTCAGGTTTCACAACTTCGCGATTCTTATGATGAATTCCTCTGACTCCTTTGACTCCTGAAACCCCAAAATGGGTTTACGGAGCTTTAAATCCTCCCTTAACTCTTCACTTATGTGACCCTCAACCTAACCCTGGGGTAAACTTCTGAGCGTGTCAGGATTTCGTTACTCATGAGTTCACGATGCGAATCTTGTCTCGTCTCCTAAAGTCCGAACTCACGAATTCTTCTCATCAGATTGACGACTCTGAGCTTCCCACGATCTGACAGTCTAGATTGTATTATAATTTCATGTATCGAGGTTTCGTAAATCGAGACCTCCAAGTCACGACATTCTCCACACTTCGATCCCCGAAATGTCAAAATCCGAAATAACAATATCAATGACTCCAATTGATTCAAATCTAATGACGACTATTCCTCCTGAGCTTGCAAGTTTTGAAAGACACTCGAACTTAACTCCTCCGCAAATCTATTGGATCCAATAGTCCATGACGAATCGATGGTTCTCCCTTGGATGATTTCAATCATCCATTCAATTTCTTAATGCTCCTGGCCAAATAACTCGGTGTCGCCTTCTGAGCTTGATTTATGTGAAATGACTTCAACCCTCGTCTTCTCTTCGAACTCTTTGAAGTCTATATCCTTCCTAATATTGATTCTTGATACAAATTCAATGATCCTAGGTAATTCTTTCATGCACTCCTTGCAGCTTCATGACAATATATGATTATCTGAACTTCCAAGTTCTGTGCACTCCTTGCAACAGAAACTCTTCAACCGTTCATTGGGTTGGAAAATTCTATGACCTGAACCTGCCTGCACACACCTTGCATGACTTTGTGCTATCCTTGCACTTTTGCTAGTATGAAAGGAATGGTATCCCTCCTGAGCTTATCTGAGGTAAAACTTAGAAAGTGTCAATGCATTTTTTGCGGATTTTCACTACACTCCTTTTAGGATTTTTTAGGAAGAGAAACAATTGAAACTCATACTTTCCCTCTCGTTGAATTCATACATTCAACATGAAATCATACATATACACAACATTGATACAAATGCATAATAGAGACTGAAATTACTTGCAAACATACCATTCAATAAGTGTAAACATAATTCATAAAACACCATAAAGTTGGATCAAAGCTTCCTTATATTCATCCAAGTGCATCTATACATGGATTCAATAGAAACATCTCTCTACTCATATAAATTCTACAATCTTTGTTATTCTCTACTCTCTTTGGCTCTATAGCTCTAAAAATTTTACTCTTTTCCCAAAATGAGAATAATAATACAATACCATACATACGAGGGATATTTCTATAGTTTTCCATCCTACGGATCTAATATATCTAATAAAATTAAAGTCTATATCTACTTTACATTGATTACATTAACACCTCCAAAAAATAGATGAGAGGGATCGTTCAAGATCTATGTTACAATCCCCAAACATTTAAGAACAATTACTTCCTCCAGTTATACATTAATGTTCCATATTTTGAAATTCAAATTGTTTTCAAAATGCATGCTGGTGCATATCCAATTGTCCTTTGCTTGCACTTTCCTTGTTGGTGATGCTCCTGCATCACAATGAAAACATTATCCAACAATCTCCCCCTTTGTAAATGATGGAAATACCAACATTGATGTCAACACGAATCATTGATATCAACACGAATCATTGATGTCAACATGTAGACAAGGAAAACTCTACATCAATATTCAATGTGACTATCTCTCCCCATCAATAATCATCAAGGTGACTATCTCTTCCAAACATGTAGACACGGCCTACATCAATAGTCATCAATCACATCAATGTGACTATGTCTCCCCCTTTGACATCAATGGAAAAGGGCCATTCTCTACTTGGGGCTTCTCCCCATGTCTGAATGCCTTGGATATTCCTCTGAATCATCTCTCCCCTTTTTAATAAGGGATATCTCTTTGATGTAATGTTGAAGATATATCGCTCATACTCTCCCTTGTGACCATCGCTCCCCCTGGAATTATGCTTCTGTGCTTTTTCTTCAAATATAGGGCTCTTTCCTAGTATGCATCTAATAAATATCTCCTCCTAGAATCATGGGAAGAAGAATGACTCCCCCTATGGGTATGTCTCCCCCTATATTTTATTGAATATGAACAATATGCTACTATATGACGATCCTTGGACCTGTTCATGCATCAAACTTATGCAATACCAAACATCATGAACCAAAATATATGTCAACCATAAAATAGAGAATCATGAACAAAATATCAACCAAGTACATCATGTACCAAATGTGTGCTCGTCACCCATGTAAATAAACCATGTACATCAACCATGTACATCAACATCATACAGTTGGCCAAAATATATCATTCATGGAATGTAGCAACCATATTATACCTCTATCAATATGCTAACCATGTGCATCCACCAATATACCAACAATGTGCCTCAAATAAATACCAATTGTTGTGCTAATCAAGTAATACCAATGGTGTACTTTTATCCAAGTACTATCATACAAACATATTCCATCTATGAGTGTACCAAACCTACACATCAACATGTATCGCCACTTGTACCAAGCAAGTACATCAACCATGCATCAATACCACAACATGATGAATCCCCATACATGTATGCCAAATCCTCCATAGAACATGTTCCAATCAAACATCAACTATAGATCAAGCTATGACTCATCAACGATTCACAACATGATCACCTCATCAACTCACCAACTACATGTCTCAATATGTAGCCCATCCATATTCCAAATGCATGCACCAAGATATTCAACAAGTAAGCTTCCAATAATATATCACATAACCAAGGTGCCATAATTGCACTGCAATAACCATTATTGTTGTTTAACATAAAATGCCTCAATCCAAATTCATGGTTTAGTTCCAGGCATCCAAGATAGCCTTTCATTATTTTTTATCATCACTTTCTAACTTCTAACTTATGACATGACTCATCCTTTTCATTTATTTGATTCTTCAATATTTCTTCTACCCTTTTGGCTTCTTCAATTTGGGTCTTGATATGGACAATAGTTTAAAAACTTTTTCTAATATCATCATCTACCTTCTTATCTTATTTTTCATTCTTTAATCTTGTGATCTCTTCTTCCTTTTCTTCTAATTGATTCTTATTATTCTCTTCTTGTTCTTTGAGCATTCCCTTTAACTTCAATATGTGCCTTTGACTCTTCTTAAGAAACTTCTTAGTGTTATCCAAAATATAACTATAGTCTATATAATAATGGTCATTTCTATATTCATATAAACCATCTTCAACTTTATTTTGATGTTCTAATAGATCTTCTTCTATTATTTCCATGGGATAACTACCATCAAACGCTACACAAACTATTTCTATATTTTCTTCTTCACTTGTAGAGAAAAATTCAACATTATCACATTTTGAATCATTGCAATCAAGGGTCTTTGAGGATTCTTTACCTTCATTTGAAATGCTTTCAAGATATTCCTTTTTGCCAACATCACCACATGATTCTTTGCCTTCATTTGAAGTGTCTTCAAGATCTTCCTTTCTGCTATCATTACTTGATTCGTTGTCTTCATTTGAAATGTATTCAAGATCACATTTAGAAATAATGCATTCAAGAGTTTTTTGGATATTCGTTACCTTTAATGATCTTGTTGGAGTGGTCTTCAATATATTCCTTCTCCTTCTTTTTTTGATATGTCTCCTCTAGATTTAGCCATATATCCTTGGTGGAAGTGCATTGGTCCATGCTCTCTTTGATAGGGATTGAGAGTCCACTAAGAATTGTCTTGAGAGCCAATGCATCCTTCTTATTTCTTTCCCTTTGAGATGCAAACTTTGACTTTTTCTTCAATGAAACTGATCCACCAATGGCTGCCTTCCAAATACCTATTCCCATTTCCTTCAACTGCACTCTCATTTCTATTCTCCAAGTATAATAGTTTCTCTCATCAAGGATTGGAACTTCATCATCCATTTGTGTGTCCATGGATCTCCTCCAAGCTTGTTAAGGAGTATAGTGAAGGACCGCTCTGATACCAATTGTTGGACACACCGACTACACTGAGAGGGGGGGTGAATAGTGTAGGGATATTTTTCCCAAAACTTCCCTCCTACACAAAACTCATTAGTTATCAATCACCATTACCTCATTACTCATTGTTGTCATTTATAACCAGTTAAATGTGAACACACATCAGCAACATATATCAGAAATATATCATCAACAAATCATCTCCACAAGGAACACAAAGAACACAATATGTATGTAAAATTTTATTTTTATTACGGACTTCAATCCTTGGAGTTTTTCAACAACAACTGAATAGAGTACAACTCTACAAGAGCACCAATTCTATAATTCAAGACTCGACTTACACCCTCAACACCAACTGAGATGAGGCAACAATCCTCAACATATATCAATCTGTCATAGGTACGTGACCTTTTGACAGTGAAGCACATGTGTTTACACCCCCTACAAGTAGTTTAGCCCGCGTGTGTACGCGGATAGTCTATGCTACAACCTGCGTATACCTTCTAATTAACTAGAGTTTTTTATTTACTTTACATACTCATATCCTCTGCAACCTACAATCACATTCTCTTTTGTCTTCCACTGTCCAAATTGACCCACAGCTAGTCACAACACATCCAATCTCTCCAATAGCCTACTCATGCTTCTCAACAATACATTATGAATGCTACTCAATCATGTATATAAACAATCAACATACTCTAGAAATCACATCAGTACTGAATCATAAGAGTGTTGCTCACTTCATCAACCAACATAAACCACATCACAACAACCATACCAAGAATGCCTTAAGCATTCACTACACAACAAGCAAGAGTATACATCAAGGCATCGATATTACCATACCAGAATATCTGTGGTAGATATGAGCTCATAGAGTGCATATATGGAACCTTATTCAATCTTCAATAGCCTGTCATCATCTCAAAAAACAATCTCCATGATTTTATCCACTCTACGTGCCCTGTCCTCCTTCAGCCCGCGTGTATGCGATTTGTCCCACTACAGCCTATGTATACCTCATAAACTAGGGTTTCTGAAGTTTCGAGACTTTTTTCGTCATGATCTTAGACATTTCTAAAACTTTGATGCATCCATGAGATCCTCCCGATCTCCTCCCTCTCAGAATATATATTCAATCATGCTTAAGAGATACACACAAAATATATGCAAGAGATTCTCACAAGAATGGTTTAGCAAGAGACCCTTGCTATCTTATTTATACTTTTCATCTTCTAGGTTACTTAACCCATTTCTAGGTCACTTAACCCATTTCTAGGTCACTTAACTTATTTCTAGGTTAACCACTTTCCATAAATAGAAAGTTCTCATTTACTTTATCATTTAAATATGCCTTCTTGATTTTGTCTCCTCACTTTATCATTTAAATAATCTTTCTTGATTTTGTCACTTCTCTTTATTATTTAAATAATCCTCCTTGAATTTTTCACTTTACTTTATCATTTAAATAATAATTTCTTCTTTTCAAGATCTTTGACTTCTTTGACTTTTTGGGGCTTCAAGACAACATATGAGGTTCCTCCAACTTCATAAGGCCATAATTCTCAAACCATGAGGAGTTATGTGACATTCCACATACCACCGGAAATGGAATGACAAGCACTATCCATCTAGGATAGTTTCACCAACAACTTCACTGATCTTCATCTCATTGCTCCAGATATAATCATGGGTTATCCAACCATACTTCTAGGATAACTCAACCATAAATCATCTTCCCGTGAGGGATTTAACCATAATGGGACCACTTTGGAGTTCATCCATTTGTGCACCTTATCAACCATGATAAGAAAATAATAATTCATCAAACCAACTATGCATCATATATCAATGAGCCAACATCGATCCATATTTATCATGTATCAATGAAAACTCATTGATCCATATTCATCTATGCATTCATATCAAGGACAATACATATTACATCAATCATCAATCAATCCTTTGGCATCAATCAATTCTTTGAAAACAATCAATCAATCACTACTTGGTATCAATCAATCACTTGACATCAATCCTTGACATCATTCAATCAAAGAATTGGCATCAATGACAACATGATCCAACATATTTTCCCTATGATGAAACCAACACAAGTCCAAAAACATCATTGTGCACCAACTATAAAATTCCATCTACCTTCGTTGCACAAGAGGGGAATCTTAATCGATTCTGCTTCCCATATATGCAATGTTCACATAAAAAAAAATACAAAGAGAATTTAGACATACCTTAACATACCTTTACCATGTTGGACACACCTACCACAATGAGAAGGGTGGGGGGGTGAATCAATGTAGGGGTGTTTTAACAACTTATTTACAAAACACCTTTGTTAGAAATCACCAATTACTCAATATTCATTACTTTCAATAATAACTAGTTGGTTGTATGTAATCATATCTTAGCAGAAAACATCATCAATGAACCATCACCATAAATAACATAATTCACACAATACATATGTATAAGTTTCTTTTGTATTATGGACTACAATCCTTGGGGTTTATCATCATCAACTAAAAAGAGAAACAACCCCACAAGAGCACCAACTCTCAATGTAAGACTCATCTTGTAGATCTTAGCACCAAATGAGATGTGAGAAACCCAATCCTCAAGTACAAGACCCTTCTTGTGTATAGAACCAAATATTCCAACAGATACACGACCTATCAATAGTATAGCATGTGTATGTACATTCCCTTTATGTGCTACAACATGCGTATGTACGTGCTCTTCCTTCTGTTAGCCTGTGTACACCTTTAGAAAATAGGGTTTTTGAAACTTCAACCTTTTGGCCCTTCAGACCCTTACTGCCCCTATCACATCCACTTGTGACATATCACTGTAATATTCCTGTCATTGCTCAATCTGTGCTTTCATCAATCATAAAAATATCTATACCATCCAACAACCTTTGCATGTTCCTCATGCATACAAAATCATAGATCATGGATATCTCATAATCAGAACATAACTAAACTACTCAGCCAACCAACTACCATATTTAGACATCAATATAACCATACAAATAAAGCCTCCAACATTCACCGTACCATGAGAAAATCAAGACAATATTTACCCATATGAGAACATCTATAGCAGATCTGAACCTATAGAATGTTGATCTAGAACTTGCTTCAGACTTCAGAAACCTGGCACCAACACTTACTCTAGTTATACATGTCTTTCCAAAATGTACACTCCCTTCTCTCTTTTAGCCCACATACGTACATGCTCTAACTCACTGCATCCCACGTACACCTTCATAAAACTAGGACTTTTTGAACCTCTGAAACTTTCGTCATCAAAATATTAGACTTGCAGAACTTCTCATGCATCCATGAGTACCTACAATGAATCTTTCACCAAAATAGATCTTCATTATGCTTAAGAGATTCATACATAAGAGACCCTTTCTCTCTTATTTATACTTCTCCAAGTAGCTTCTTCAAGGGTTTATCATCTAACCAACTTCAACCAACTTCCTTCTTTTGGGGCTAACCCACTTCTAACAATTTTTCCACTCATAACTACTTTATCCACAAATAGTAACTTATCCATTTATAATTGCAGCTGATTTAATTTTAATTGTTTTCTTGTTGCAACCACTTAACCCATGATTAAATACTTTGACTAGTCAAATTTATTCTAGGAGCTTATAGAATAATTTGACTTCTTTGACCTTCTAGGGGCTTCTAGACAACACATGAGGGTTCTCCAACTTCACATGGACATAACCGTGGAGGGTTCTCTAACCGTGAGGAGTTATGTGACATTCCACATATCATCAGAAATAGCATGACAAGCGTTATCCATCTAGAATATTCTTACTGAAAAATTCATTGATATTCATAACATTATTCCTCAAACAAACTTGAGTTCCCTAACCATACTGCTAGGATGACTCAACCACTTAACCATTTGGACTTCACAAAGAGTCTTCCCATGAGCAATTTCACCATAAGGGGACCACTTTAAAGCTCATCCATTTGGTACTTCCTATCATCTAGGATAAGACAACAATGATCAAACTTTACGTCAACCCATATATACATCAATCCATCTCGAACATTAACCCATGAAAACACATCACTATGACACCGCATGAAATTATCCCTCAGACATCAAATACATCTATGAACACATGATCCAACAACTAATATATCAATGATACAATGAAAATACTTGAAATCAACTCTTTGACATCAATGACAATGCAACAATCTCCCCCTTTTGCATTGATGGCAATACCAACATTGATGTCAACACCAATCATTGATGGAAACATGTAGAGATGGCAATCATATTCATCGATATTCATCTCAATCACATCAATGTGACTATCTCCCCCACTTTGACATCAATGAAAGAGGGTAGTTATGTCCTTGGGTCTACTCCCCCTTCCTGAACTTTCCTTGGGGATGCTCCCCCTATCTAGATGCCTTTGCACTTCTTATGAATAATATATAATCTTTTGAACAAGGGATATCACTCTGATGCAATGATAAATACATATCTCTCATGATTCCCCTGTGACCATCACCCCCTCTGGAAACATGCATATGTTATCTCTCCAAGAATCTAACTTTCTATCCTGCATCTGATGGATCTCTCCTCCTGGAATCATGGAAAGAAGAATAAATCCCCCTGTGGGTATGTCTCCCCCTATCTTCTCTACAAGATGAACAATATGCTACTACAACAATCTAATTATGTTGCAAATGATACTACTCAACTGGAACATATATCAACTGCTCAAGAATGATATGATCTTCCTATGACGATCTTTGGAGTTGTCCATGCATCAAACTCATACCATACCATACATCATGAAGAAAAAATATATGTCAATGGTGAATAAATAATTATGGACAAAACATCAACCATGTACATCATATGCCATACCATGTGCCAACCATGCATTTAAACACCATTTAATAACATCTCATGACTGAAGTATATATGCCAAGAATATGCGCCAACAAGTGTACCAAGAATATATCGATAACATCAACAAGTTCCTCTATCAATGTACCAATAACATCATCAAAATGCCAACCATTTTCCTCAAACAAGTGTCATATTGATCCACATGGATATTGGTGGCCACCCACCTATTCCAACTGGCTCCTCGTGTCCATTTATGTTCAGAACGTTCTTCTGTACTGCTTTGTAATTGTGGGTTCTACACTTTTGGGGTTGTTTGAAGCCCCACACATCCTCCAGTTGGATACGAGTGGCCTATATCCTAATACAATTAGCTTATTTTGTATGTTTTCATGTCAGCACATCTTATTGTACTTCTAGGGCCATTTCGAGGCCCTAAACATGGTTTTTTTTTGGCTCACCATAGTGAAACTGTAGACAGAGTCAGATTTTGATGGAAGAATGTGTAGTTCTCTAAAGTACCTTTACAATGGTCTATCATGCACCTAAAATGAAGGTCGTATGCAAAATTTATAGCCCTTCGAAGTTGAGGTACCAAATTACACCAACTTACCCATAGGGCCCACATAACTTTTGGCGTTTCACCTTCTCGAGTTAGGTTTTTGCATGTCTATAGTTTTGGAATTCATGAGCAATATCAAAAAGGCATCTGGAGCCTCATTGTAATCCATTATGCTCAGATGGATGCATGCAACACCCACATCTCTTCTCAGAGATAGCTACCACCATTCGAGCAAGTGTTTCAGTTCTATAGTTTTATAGTTTCATCCTATTTCATTATTTAATAGAAGATATTGTTCATTGGATATTTTTGTTATTCTTCATCTCTCTATTTTTATTGTATTCAGTTTATTAATCAGTTGGTTTCTCTCCTAAATCTGGATCAGTGGTATCAAAGAAGTTTGCTCTTCATTTATTTTTCTTCATGTAAGTCCTCGACGAGATTTAGGTACAAGAAGTTGGGACTCAAACCAATCGAGCTATTACAATATTGGTCACACTGAACTCAACAACAACCCATGGGGGAAAAAATAAATATGATGGGGCAAGAGATCCTACTAAAATGTTGCTCAAGGAAGCCCTCATGCGACAAAGGAATGAAATGATGGACAACTTCGCATAGATCCTTCGACGGCTAGCCACAGGAGAAGCATCTTCATCAAGCGGCCATGCAACCCCCTTCAAGGTACATGTAAATTTTGATATTCCATTATTTGAAGTACTGATAGATGCAGATGCTATAGATAAATGGTTGAATTTTCTTGAAGGATATTTTTTGGTCCACAATTTTTTCGATAGGGAAAAGATCACTTTTTCATTCCCCAAGGTCGTTTCCCATGTTAAATAGCAGTGGGATACTTACTCTGAGAAAAGGACTGTAAAGGAATCTACAATGTTTGTGTTGGCCCCTACATGGGATTCCTTCTAGGATGACATTAAAGAACAATACTACCTTCTTGGAAGCTACGAGGACTAGTACACCATATGGACCACCCTACATCAAGAAAGGGACCAAACAGTACCATATTTCACCAATATTTTTCATACCCTATGCACCAAATTAAGTGTCAAAGACTCTGAGAGTCATCTGGTTCTCAAATACCACAACTTTTTTCATAGATACATTAAAATAGAAATGGAGTTCCTGAACATTGCCTCATTAGGCATGAATTATAGATACACTGTCAAGATCGACAATAAATTTAAGCAGAAACGAAAAGAGTTTGGATCTGAAAACCCCTCACAGTCGAAGTAGTGAAAAGGCAGCCCCAACCCACACTCCAAGGGACCAATTCGATATCACCACCCTCAGGACAATCCATCCAAGCCGCAACAGAAGAAGGGCAATGAGAAGACAAAGAAGGACATGGGAAAATGGTGTGAGTACCATCAAATTCCTTGGCACAACACCGATGAATGCCGCTCCAAGTAGTCCCTTGTGGCCAAGCTAAGGGATTCCAAGTTAGAGGCTGATTATGATTCTGAGTCAAATCCTGAAGGAGGGAAGCATATTATCGATGTTGAACCCAGTGCCATTGTCACTACCACCAAATTCTGGCCAAGCGAACGAGAAGAACCAGAGGAAGGGGAACGCCTCTTTCACTCGAAGATGTGGCTCAAGGGGGGCTTTGATTCATTTCATTGTCGAAAAAAATAGTCAGAAGAAATTAATTTCAGTAGAGTTCGTCAAGTGGTTGGAATTTCCAACGAAACCACACCCGCAGCCCTACACCATCGATTGTTTTCGTCAAGGAATAGATCTCTGTGTCAGCCAACAGTGACGTCTGCCCTACGACATCAAGCCTTTCAAAGATGAGGTTTTGTGTGATATTTATCCCCTTGAAGTTTGTGTTGTTCTTTTAGGACAACCATATTCGTGGAAGCATCATGTTGTGTATGAGTCTAGACCCCGTAGTGTTATTATTACTTTGGGTAGACAATTGTACACGATCCCAGAGGTGGTGCCGCCTACTGCTATTTCTTTAATGTCTGCTAAGAAATGTAGTAAGGTCATTTCATAGACTAGGAAGTTTGTCTTCTTTGTGATCCGTGCTGACAGTAAGAATAAGGTCATCGCCACATCTGTAGCCTATACACATCGTCTCTCTTTGTAGAAGAAGAAAGTGGATGGGATCATGGAAGAATACAGAGACATCTTCACCTCATCTACAGGGGTATCATTGCTCATTGATGGAGAATGATGAAATCAGGTGTCAGATCTAAGATATTCTTCAAAAGGGGCACATCAGACCCAACTCCTCCCCTTGTGGAAGCCCGATTGTACATGGTGTAGAAGAAGGACGAGACTTGGCGACTCTGAATTGATTACAGAGCCTTAAACAAAATCACAATCAGGAACTGCTACCCCATTCCCAGGATTGATGACCTTCTTGACCAACTCAAGGGGGAAAATTTCTTTAGCAAGATTGACCTGAAGTCTGGCTAGCACCAGGTTCCCATCGAACCAACTAATGTATGGAAGACAACCTTCAAGTCTAGAGAAGGTTTCTACGAATGGCTAGTCATGCCCTCTTACTTAAAAAATGCACCAACCACTTTCATGAGGTTGATGGATGATTTATTGAGACTAATCCAGAATCGGATCTAGGAGGCTTCTAGGTCCAGAAAAGGCTCAAAAATGAAAGTTCTCAGAATCAGACAAAAGTAATTCCATTGTGATCGGCTCATCACGCTGATTTCATCCATATATTTACTTTATAAAATGGGCTCCATATGTGAGAGTTATCACACTCTGATCAGATTCCCAAACAACTAAAAAGTCAAAGGGTCAACTGGAAAAAAGTCAATGTTGATGTCATCATGACATCACCAAGGTTATTTAATGATGTCGATGTGGCAGAGGCAGGTGATGACAAGTGGTGAATTGTCACTAGGTAGATGTTGCAGACTTGGACCAATACACTACCAATACATGGCGTGCGAATTGTAAAATGTGGTGGTGCCATGTGGCCCAGGCATGGGCAGCCAAGTGGCACCCAGTCATAAAAATGTGTGGCAAGTTTCAAAAATATGTTTGGCATCCATGGGTTTCGATCCCATGACCGACAATCAAGCCAACGCCCTAAGTAATGGTCCAACACCAACACACACACCATGTGACTTATTAATGTAATCCCACATTATATTATAAATATTTCATGTTTTTCTTAAGCCCCAGCCTATGGTCTCTTTTCTGAATGCTATATATCCGAGAGCGCACGGGAGATGATAAGGGTGGTTCCATGTTGAATGCACCAAAACTAGGAGCTTCCACTTGAAAGGCACACATGGGTTTTCCTATTTTAGACTAGGTCACATCATATGTGCCATAAATTCAGGGGCTAGCGCGATTTAAGGGCCAATGCTTAGCCATTTGGGCTAGCGCTTGGCCAAATTAAGGTGAATGTGACCAGTTTAGAGGGGGCACGCACCAGCTTTTGGGGGATTAGCCCATATATTTGGATAAAGTGGGTTTTTAACTATACAGTTGGATTTTTTATTGTTTTTAAGCCTGTAATAGTGGATTTTGGACATTATTGGGAGATATTGGACTCTTTTTGAGCCCAGATTTTGGGAGGAAGTTGGGGAATGATAACCAACTCCAGATCTATATAAAGTAGGCATGTTTGAGGCCATGGAGGACAGTCAGAGTAGAGTTATTCTGAATCAAAGCCAAGCCAAAGCCATTTTTATGCAGGGAAGCTCTTGAGGAGGAGACCTTTGCGAGCCATTTATGGGAGCTACACTAAGTCTTTTTCAGTGACGTCAGTTGTGTTGGATTTCTGAGGTAGAGAAGAAAATAGTGAGACTAGTATGAGATCCATTTGATGTAATTTTTCTGTACTTTGAAATAATTTAAAAATTAATAAAGAATCCTCCCCCACTGAGACAAAGGCCCGGAGACGTAGGCAACCTTGCCGAACTCCGTTATCAACTTATTGTGTTGAATTTGTTGATGGTTTTCTTCTTTATATGATGTGATATTCTCTTAATATTATAATATTATTTTTTTTTTCATATTCACATGCACCATCAGAAAAAATTCTTGATAAAATTGAAATTATAGTTTTAAATTGCTAAGCTTCGATTTTTAGATCAAGTGGTATCAGAGCTAGTTGACGTTTGGAATTGAGTTTTGCATGTTAACCAGGGAAAATATATAGCATGGTGAAGGTGATCTTGTTGAAGATAATCCATTAATTGGATTGAGAAAGAGATCTTCTCACACCAAGAAGATGGCATTGGAAGAGGGAGTTTCTCAGTATGAGAAAGAGTTTCGGAAAACTTTCCTTGCTATTTCGGAGATGGTGAAAGTTTTGTACGAGGATTTCTTGGAATGAAAAAGACCAAATCTGGGTAAATATTCAAATGGAAAAAGTGATGACAAAGAGGATCCTCCTTAGACTCCTCCTTCACCTCTATCATCACCTCCTTCTTCTCCTTCTTCTTCAAGTTCAAGTTCTAAATCCAATGCAAAGAAACATGTTCATAAACATAAGAATAAAATGCCATTATTAAAACTTGATGTTAAATTTGAGTTTCCCATATATGATGGTGAAGTTAATGCATAGATACTTGACAATTGGGTCAGGCATATGGAGGTTTATTATAGTGTGCAACAGATCAAGGATGAGGCCACACAAATCAAGTTGGCATCTTTGAGACTTGCAGGCACAAATCTCATCTGGTGGCAAAGAAAGTTGAAAAACAGAATGCAACAAGTGGGTAATGTATTTCCATCATGGAAAAGTTTCATTTATGCACTTAGGAAACAATTATATCCTTTGGGTTATAAATAAAAAGCATTAATGGAATGGAAATCTTTAAAACTAAGGAAAGGACAAACAGTGCAAGAATACACAGATGGCTGTAAAAAAATGGCATTGATGTTAGATATCCCTTTACATACACATGAAACCCTTATGAAGTATATAGGAGGTTTAACTGCACATATTATAAATAATGTATTCATGTTTGGACCCACTAACCTTGATGAGGTTTTTGTTCAAGCAACGTATATTGAAGCAGAGAAAGAAGGTGTATAGAGGGAATTGTCTTCAAGAAAAAAGGACCAAGAGCAAGTGGCATGGAAAAAAGGCAAATGCAGTGGAGATAAAGGACAAGAATCCCTCTTGCAAGAATTGCAAGAAAGAGGGACATGATGAGGATAGATGTTGGTAGTTGCATCCTAAGAAGAGGCCAAAGTGGTTCAAGGAAAAGAAGGGAAATAAAATAGTGGCAGCAAAAACAAGACCCACGAACTTGGGATCGGATTCGGGTGACGAATCTAAGGTCTCACTGGTTGGTGTGACAGGTAAAATTGGTGAAGCAATTGATTGTAAAAGTAAATTGTTTCATATAAGGACCATCATGCAACACATTAATCGACAGTGGATCTCAAGCTAATCTAATATCAAAATAATTGGTTAAGCAATTGGGGTTAAAAACACAAGTACATCATAAGCCTTACAGACTTAAATGGATAAGAAATCATCATCAAATGCACATAAAAAAACAGTGCACAATTAAATTTTCAATTTCATCTAAGTATGTGGATGAGGTAACATGTGATGTAGTGTCGTTAAGTGAATTTGGAATGGTCTTAGGTAGTCCATACTTATATGATCATAAGGCAATCTTCTATAGGACAAAGAATCAATATCAATTAACCAAAGCAGGTCAAGATTATGTGGTTCATGCTCATCATGTTAAGGAAAATAAAAAACTTCAAAGTATGGAATAGTTAAAGAAGGTAGTTCAAGCAAGAAACAAACCTATAATTGTTTCAAATGAAGTAATCGATCTTAAGAAAGAACAAGAAATGATTATTGAATGGAAAATCAATCACAAGTTGCTTCAAGATAAGCTCAAGTCATGCAAATATTACAAGTATATCAACTCATCTGCAGTTATGTTTTTGATACTATCATTAGTAATGTTGTCTACATGGATGATAGTGGCTTCAGTAAGATGTAACAGGGTTCAAATGACTAAAAATATGTTGTTAGTTGTCATGATTGTGTTAAAGTTGATCTTGATGAGCTAGGTGCACAGGACAGAGTTCAAAGGTAGAGGACAATCCAGGTGGCCTATCCCGAGCTTGTTGACTGGTCAGTAACCTTTTGGGGACCAAAAGGTCCTTAGTGGGGAGGTGTGATCCAGAATCGGATCCAGGAGGCTTCTAGGTCCAGAAAAGGCTCAAAAATGAAATTTATCGGAATCATACGAAACCAATTCCATTACGACTGTCTCATCGTGATGATTCTGGCCATATATTTACTTTCTCAAATGGGCTCCATATGCGAGAGTAATCATACTCTAATAAGATTCCCAAACAACTAAAAAGTCAAAGGGTGAATTGGAAAAAAGTCAATGCTGACATCAACATGACATCACCAAGGTTTCTTAATGATGCTGATGTGGCAAAGGTAGGTGATGACAACTAGTGACCTATGACTGGGAAGATGTTGCAAACTTGGACCAATACACTATCGACACATGGCATGTGAATTGTCAAATGTGGTGGTGCCCCGTGGCCCAGGCATGGGAAGCCACATGACACACAGTCATAAAAACATGTGGAAAGTTTCAAAAATATGTTTAGGGTCCGTGGTTTTTGAACGCACGACCAAAAAACAAGCCAACGCCTTGAGTAATGTTCCAACACCGACCTGCTCACCATGTGACTTATTAATATAAGCCCACATTATATTATAAATGTTGCATGTTTTACTTAAGCCACAAAAAGGAGGGGACTGGGGCTAAGCCCCAACCCGTGGTCACTTGTCTGAATGCCATATATCCAGAAGTGTGTAGGAGCTGATAAGGGTGGTTCCATGGTGAAAACCCCAAAACTAGGAGCTTCCACCTGAAAGGCGCGCAGGATCTTTCCTATTTTAGACCAAGTCACATCATATGTGCCATAAATTTAGGGGCTAGCACGATTTAAGGGCCAACGCTTGGCCAAATTAAGGTGCATGTGACCCGTTTAGAGGGGGTGATCACCACCTTTTGAGGGATTAGCCCATATATTTAGATAAAGTGGGTTTTTAACTATACAGTTTGGATTTTTTATTGTTTTTAAGCCTGTAATCGTAGATTTTGGACATTATTGGGAGATATTGGACTCTTTTTTAGCCCAGATTTTGGGAGGAAGTTGGGGAATGATAACCAACTCTAGATCTATATAAACCAAGCCTGTTTGATGCCATGGAGGATATTCAAAGCAGATTTATGCTGAAGCAGAGCCAAGCCAAAGCCATTTTTATGCAGGGAAGCTCTTGAGGAGGAGACCTTTGCAGGCCATTTCTCGGGGCTACAGTTAGTCTTTTTTAGTTCCGTCAGTTGTGTTGGATTTCTGAGTTCGATAAGAACATAGTGAGACAAGTATGAGATCCATTTGATGTAATTTTTTTGTACTTTTCAAGCATTGAATAATTAATAAAGAAACCTCCCTCACTAAGACAAAGGCCTAGAGATGTAGGAAACCTTGCCGAACTCCGTTATCACTTCTCTTGTTATGGTTTTCTTTTATTCATGCTTATGTTCAGATATGTATATTATTTTATGGCTGCTATGTTTCTTCATTAAATTCATCCTCTTTGGTTCATCTTCATAAATGGTTAATTAACACATGCAATTAATAACTCAACCACAGTCATTAAAATATCTTTTCGGATCAGAGACCCTTCACCAACGACTTTGTGGTAGTATTTTTGGATGACATCCTCATATTCAGTAGAATGTGGGAGGATCACATGAAACATATTCAACAGGTTTTGATCACTCTGTAGTAGCACAAGCTTTATGCCAACTTGGAAAAATGTTCTTTTGGCATGAACATGGTCCAATACCTGGGATACATTTTTTATGAGAATGGGGTACATGTTGATCCAACTAAGATCCAAGTCATCCATGACTGGCCAACCTCGACCACACTGACCGAGCTTCAGAGCTTCTTGGGACTACCCAACTTCTACCCACGGTGCATGCTGGGATTCTCCCATATTGCCTGGGCCCTCAGCCAGGTGACCAAGGGCAGTGGTAGGGCCAAGTTCATGTGGGGGAAGGAAAAGCAATGAGAATTCAATAATCTAAAGCATCACTTGTGCTTAGATCCAATACTCTCCTTTCATGATCTGCAACAACTATTCGAGATTGAGACTGATGCATTTGAATATGTTGTGGGCACAGTTCTCACTAAACACAGGCATTGTGTGGCATACCATAGTGAGACACTCTTTGATACTGTCTAGAAATACCCCACCTATGACAAGGAAATGTATTCCATTGTACAAGCCTGTCTTTAATGGAAAAATTACATTATGTGGAAAGAGACGATCATACACACTAATCACAAGCCTCTACAGTTCATACAAACACAGGGGAAATTGCAAAACGATCGCCATCAGAAGTGGTCCACCTACCTGCAGTAGTGCCATCTCAACATCACGTATAAGATATGTATCTCCAATCGTGTCGTTGACTGCCTTAGTCAACCTCCTATGGCTGCACTTGTAGCGCCACTTTTCGGTCCCAAGGCTTAATCACTCTGATACCAAATTGTAGTGCCACTTTTCTCATAACACATACAAGCATTATATAATCCACATGCATTTAAGCAAGAAATATATTTTAAACTCAGAATAAGCACAAAAATTTATTACTAACATAAATAATCCATGGCAATAACATTAATCCAAATGCACAGCGGAATACATTATAATTATAATACACAGAGATACAAAAACATAATTAAAGCATCATCTGGTACTTATCTTTGATACAGTGGCAGTGCCACCTACCAAGTGAAGGCCTTTCATGAACCTCCCAACCTTAGACCACACTGCTCGTTAGCTCAGCAGTGGGTCACCCCCGAGCTGGGACTAAGCTCCACCCCAAGGCAGGGAATCCTAGGCTAGGCTGAGGTTACAGGGAAAACACACAGTCACAAGGAAGGAATTATCTCCCAGGAACCACTCCTTCTCACTGCCCACAGACTCTCCTTCCCCACATCCCTATTCTACCCCAGGAGTATACACCTTCTCTTTCACCTAGACAGTCCTTCGGCTACTAACCTCCCTTGCCTTGGGTTACAGCAATAGACCGGACCGGAAGTCTCTGAGCTCTGTGGCAGCTACAAGGTTCCTTCTAGGAGTTCTCTCCTTCCTCTGCACACTCTCTCACCTGGAGAGAGTCACTCCTAGGCCAAACCACCTTTTCTTCCAACCTCAATCACCTCTCTCACCGGGAGAGAGTGTTTCACAACTGGACAACAAGCCACACGTAGTCTAGCACTGCGTGGCCACAACAACCCACGGGGAAAATAGACATGGGCTTTCCAATAGGTTCAACAATGGTAGGTCACTTCTTATTTCTCAATCCGGCAACACAGGATAGACTCACACTCTGGTTCTCGGGGACGCATGAAAAAAAATCCATGCAGGGGTCAACACAAGTTCATACTGTTTAGACAAAGGATATACTCAGAAACAAACACAGGCTTCCCGAAGTCAACACTGGGCTTCCTCAAGAATCACACAGGTCTTCTTTCCAACTTCCAAAATGCATGAAGGTCTTCCTGAAGAGTTCAGATGGTTTCATGGTCAGGATAGTCTAGGGACGAATGGAGGAGGAACCCCTCTCACGGCTCATCTTGGCCGTTTTATTCGCATGCACCAGGGTTGACACTTGTCACCCTTGGAACTGCATGTGTTCCATTAGCATGCATCCCCTTTGCATGTTTTCCCCTTGCCAAGACTTAGGATAAAAAAACATAAAATGCACATGTTCTTTGGAATAATAATAAAATATTATTCCCAAGGCTTAAGCCCCCTAGGCTTAACACTTAGCCCCTTTTCCCACCTTCCAGCCCCTAATCCCTTTCCCTCTCTATGGATTCTTAGTCCCCCATCACTCATTCATCGTTTCGTCCTGCACGCAGCAGTGTTTATATTTTATTAATGTGTTGCATACATACATGTACAAAATCAGGCCCTTGGCCCCCAACCCTTAGGCTCTCTAGCCTAATAATCACATAAGCCCATTGTCTTATACAAACTTGGCTCACCAGCCTATAACACATATTTACAATTCATTTCATACATCAGATTTACAAAGGGCTCGGTCTTGGGGACACTACAACACTCACCACTTTGCTCCATTCTTGTGGACATGAAGCATCTAAGTGGCCCCAACTTTATCAACAAGATCCAGACTTCGCCACCACATATCAGCTCTTGGGTATAGGTGCAACTATCACTGATTTTCACATTCAGGAAGGACTCTTATGCCACTTGGTCCATCTATGTTTTCCCACAAGCGAGCATGCAAATATGATTTGGGAAGCCCACTACAATCGAGTGGCAGGACATTTTGGCATAGAGAAAATTGTGATCGTTCTTTAGAAACATTTTTATTGGCCAAAACTTCGACATGACATCAACAAGTATATCAAATATTGCAAATCCTATGCCATTTCCAAGCCAACCATGAAGAAGAAAGGCTTGCACACCCCTCTTTCTATTCCCAAGAAGTTGTGGGAATCCATCTCAATCGATTACATGTTGGGTTTTTCATCCACCAAGCAAGGAAATGACTGTGTGTTTGTGGTCATTGATCGGTGTTTGAAGATGGTCATCCTCACACCCTATAAGAAGAATGTCACGGCAGCAGATACTACAAATATCTTCTTCGAATGAGTGTGGGTCCACTTTGGGATACCACAGACCATCATCTTCGATCGAGACAACAGGTTCCTCAACACCTTTTGGTTGATTCTCTCGTCTCTGTTGGACACCAAGCTCACAAAATCCACTTCTTTCCACCCCCAAACCGATGGCCAAACAAAGGTCCTCAATCGGATGATTTTGCACATCCTGCGCATGTACAATTCTAAGAATCCTAGTACATGGGACAAGATCCTCCTATATGTGCAACACAGTTACAAAAGGGCTCTCCATAGTTCCACCAGCCATATCCCATTTCAGGTGGGTCTGGGATTCCAACCCTTGGAACCCATTGATGTTTCACTTCCTCTTTCCACCGCACAGACAGACTCTTCCCCTAATCAGTCTGCAATAAAAAAATCCACCAGATTCATTAAGTGGATTTATCACATCTACCAACAGGTCTAGAAGATTTTGCAGAAATCCAATTCTAAGTACAAGAAACACAATCATCAACACAGGGTACCACACCAGTTTTAAGTTGGCGACAAAGTTTGGTTACATTTGCAGAAGGAGTGTCTCATTGGGTTCCATAGAAAGATTCTCCCACTTCATTATGGGCCTTACACTATCACCAATGTTATGGGTAGAAATTCTTTTGAGCTCAACACTCCACCCTTCCTTGGTTTGCATCTAGTATTCAATGTGGACCTCCTTCGGCCATATTTTCCACTGTTATTAGACACCTTTGATATCATAGAACAACTGAAATCTATAGAGATCAACCCTGACTGCATGGAAAAAGCATCCTCTGACCAGATAGTGGACACACAGGTCAAGCGCACTCACCAGTAGCGGATCCATCTTTATCGGGTTGTCAAGGCAGGCAAATTCCTACACCAAGGCAAGTGGCTCACCTGGGGCCAAATCCAGTAGAAGTTTACTCACCTAATGGGGGAACTCAAATAAATGGATACCATTTCTTCCTAAGGGGGGAGGATTTATCCAGGTAGATATTGGTGGCCACCCACCTATTCCAACTAGCTCCTCGTGTCCATTTTTGTTCAGCACGTTCTTCTGTACTTCTTTACAATTGTGGGTGCTACACTTCTGGGGATCTCTGAAGCCCAACACATCCTCCAAGTGGATATGGGTTCCCTCTCGCCTAATCCAACTAGATTATTTTGTATGTTTTCATGTCAACACATCTTATTGTACTTCCAGGGCCGTTTCGGGGCCCTAAACGTGGTTTTTTTGGATCACCATAGTCAAAATGTAGACAGAGATAGAGTTTGATGGTGAAATGTGTAGTTCTCTGAAAGAAATTTCCAACAGGCTATCACGCTCCTAAAACGAAAGTCATATGAAAAATTTACGGCCCTTGGAAGTTGAGGTACCAAATTACACAAACTTACCGTTAGGGCCCACATAATGTTTTGCATTTTACCTTCTAGGGTTAGGTTTTTGGATGTCTAGGGTTTTGGCATTCATGGTTAATATAAAAAATGCCTCTGGAGCCTCATTGTAATCCATTTTAATCAAAAGTATGTGTGTAGAAACCACATCTCTTCTGAGAGATAGCTACCACAATTCGAGCAAGTGTTTCAGTTCTACATTTTTACAATTTCAACCTATTTCATTATTTAATAGAAGATATTGGTCACTGGATATTTGTGTTATTCTTCTTATCTCTATGTTTTTTGTATCAGTCTGTTAATGAGTTCATTATGCTCCTAAATATGGATCACATATCACATATGATATACCTCTATCATAAACCAAGTGCCACAAACCATGTGTCAAGATATGTATCTCAAACCTCAAGCATCAACAAGTGTCTAAACTATCCCATACATTATGTACCAAATTATATGCTAAAAAAGTAATACCAATGATGTACTTTAGCCAAGTACTATCATCCATAATCATATACCATCTACAAGTGCATCAACCATGCACCAAACTTCAACAGGATGAACCACAGTCAAGATGTGTTCCCATATATGTATGCCATATCAACCATAAACCATGTACCAATCATACTGCTAGAAAGTGCCTCTACCAAACAACCAATTCTGTATCAATCATGCATGAACTATAGATCAAGATATGGCTCATCAATGATGTACAACATAACCACCTCATCAACTCATAAACTACATGTCCCACTATGTAACTCAACCACATGCCATATGCATGCACCGAGACATCCAACAAATATGCCTCTAACAATACATCATAAGATATATCAATAAAGCTTACATATGTACCATCCATGTACCACAACAGATCTGCCTCAAAACACATTCACTATAGCAAGTACCAAGAAGCCAATAGTATCTCTAAACATGTACCAAAAGTGTGCCTCAATAGGTCAATGATATTTGTAGCTAGCATCACATCATCATGATATATCTCATAACCAAAGTACCATAACTTCACTCACATAATCAACATTGTTCCTAAAACAAAATGACTTAATACACACTCTAGGGTTAGTACCATGCATCCAATATAAGAATAAAGAATATGCTTCAACCCTCAACCATATGTCATCACCATAAATACATCAAACACACATGAAACAATATAATCATGGAAACCTACAATAAACCATGTCAGACCCTACAAAACAGAGTTATATCATCAAATCATGTTGCAACTCATATGGATAGCCTTCTTTTCCAAGGATTTTACAATAGGTACACGACCCATTCCACAAACAACTCATTTATGTATGAAACCTTTCTATAGGTCACCTCGCATATGTATGTGACTTCTTCCACAGGAGTCCACATATGATTCAGAAAATGTCAATCTTGAGTTTACCTCATGGCTTCCATTCAGTTCTAGTTATTCATTCTTGTTCATCCACTTTTGAAGGTGTCCCAGCTTCTTAGAACTTGATCTTTGAGCTTCCCTATTTTCAATATTTTCTTCCTTCCTAGTTTCATGTGTTATTCTTGTCATGCTATATGAACCACTCATCATGGACTATCTTCTTGTGTTCCATCAATCTTGGGATTTGTAGCCAACCCCATTGCAGTTGTAGCATCTCATGGTGTGACAATGAACAACAATGTGTCCTACTTGATTACATATCCAACATCTTAGGGTGTTATAAAACATTCCAACATATTTCCTTGCATAATGTCTACAATCCAAAGCTTTGTGACCATATTCATTACATGAGAAGCAATGACCATGAAAAACATTTTAATACATTTTCTTTATTTTACACCTTAAACGTGTCTCTCTTTTGAATTTTCTTTGAGGTGTAAAGATGGCTTCTTGATGTCTTCCTTGATGTGTTCTTTTGAAATTTTCCTTTCTTCGTGTAGATAGTTTACTTTAAACATTGATTCCACCCTTTGAGAATGACGGACTTACCTCATTCTTCTTAGAAGTGTTGGCTTCAAACTGTATATCTTCCTTGTTCTATCCAAGACCTAATTTATCATTTGGTGATCTTTGACTATCCAAGATTTCATTCAATATTGTTGAGCTAGTCATGAACTTGACATGAATATTTGACTTCTCTACTTTCTTTCTGAGATCAACAACTTCAACTTCCAACTTATGGCATGACTCTTCCTTTTCATTTACTTGATTCTTTAATAGTTCCTCTACCCTTTTGGATTATTCAAGTTGAGTCCTTAAATTTACATTGATTTTAATATCTTCAAGGCTTTTGCTAAGCTCATGATCTAGCTTCTTATTTTCTTCTACTTGACTAGTTATATCATTCTTTAGTTTCTTGATCTCTTCTTCTTGCTTCATGAGTATTTTCTTTAGTGCCATGATATGCCTTGGGTATTTTTATAGGACCTCCTTAGTGTATTTTTTAAGATACTCAAATGAAAGTGAACCATATCCTATTTCCATGCTAACTTCTTCTAAATTAGTTATAATTTTATCTTTAAGCTATAACAAATCTTCCTCTTCATTATTTACAAATTCTATACAAAATTATTCTATATCTTCTTCTTCTTTTGTAAGAGAACATTCAACTTCACTAGGAGTACTGTAATCCAAAGATTTTAGATATTCTTTACCTTCTTTTTCCTTGATGGGATTGTCTTCATTATCTTGGTATACCTTCTCTTGATTCAGCCATAGATCCTTGGCGGAAGTAAATTGTCCCATGATTTCTTTGACAGAGCTTGAGAGTCCATTGAAAATGGTATTGAGAGTTAATGCATCGTTCTTCTTTGCTTCCTTTTGTGATGAAAACTTTGACTTATTCTTAAAGGGAACTAATCCACCAATAGTTACATTCCAAACACATTTTCTTTTTTCCTTCAAAAAACCTTTCATTTCTATTATCCATGCTGATTTATTTGTCTCATCAAAGAGGGGAACTTCATCTGCATGTTCATCCATTTGTGCGTCCATGGATCTCCTTCAAGCTTGTAAGGATTATGATGAATTCCTACTCTGATACCAATTGTTGGAAAAATTGACTACACTGAGAAGGCAGGGGGTGAATCAGTGTAGGGTTATTTTCATAACTTCTTTACAAAACACCTTTGTTAGAAATCACCAATTACTCAATATTCATTACTTTCATTTATAAATAGTTGGTTGTATATAATCATACCTCGGAAACAAACATCATCAATGAGCCATCACTATAAAGAACACAAGGCACAAAAGACATATGTATAAGTTTATTTTTTATTACGGATTACAATCCTTGGGGTTTATGAGCATCAACTAAAGAGAAACAACTCCAAAAGAGCACCAAATCTCAATGCAAGACTCAACTTGCACATCTCAGCACAAAATGAGATGTAAGAAACCCAATCCTCAAGTACAATACCCTTCTTGTGGACATAGCCAAATCTACTAACAGGTATGTGACCTGTCAATGGTGAAACATGTGTATGTATGCACCCTTTATGTACTGCAACACACATATGTACTCTCTCTTCCTTCTGTCAGCCTACGTACACCTTCAAAAACTAGGGTTTCTAAAACTTCAACCTTATGGCCCTTCAGACCCTTACTGTCTCTGTCACATCCACTTGTGACCTATCAGTTCTTAATATAAACCTTCATCAATCATAACCATATTTATACCATCCCACAACCTATGCATGATCCTCATACATACACAATCACAGATCATGGATATATCACAATTATAATAGAAATGAAATACTCAACCAACCAGCTACCATAT
Source organism: Picea engelmannii (assembly GCA_009831015.1). Taxonomy (NCBI): domain Eukaryota; kingdom Viridiplantae; phylum Streptophyta; class Pinopsida; order Pinales; family Pinaceae; genus Picea; species Picea engelmannii. The sequence continues at coordinate 183,227 of ML777128.1, forward strand.
TCAGACATCAATATAACCATACAAATAATACCTCAAGAATTCACCATACCATGAGAAAATGAAGACAATATTTACCCATACCAGAACCTTTGTAGTAGATATGAACCTATAGAATGATGATCTGGAGCTTTCTTCAGACTTCATGAACCTGGGACCTGTTGAAACCAGGTCTTAAAGTTTTTATCTCTAAGAATAAAAAATTTCTTTTCCGGGATTCGACTTTTAATAAGGTATAATCCTCACTATCAGTCACAAAAGCCCGGTACCGAAATCCTAAAATGGTTTTATTTTTTAATAATAAAAGGCAGAAAGATCAAGTGTTTTTAAAGTCTCGACGCACGTTCTGTAAAGTACTTTTAATCACGATAAATTAAAACCCTAAAGGATTTAATTAACAATCTTTTAACCTTTCGGGATTTGGGTTCACTCAGAACAATATGTTTTCAATACATTTTGAATCATGAAATCCCGATACCCGATTTCCCAAAAAAGTGGAATTTAGTTATTGACTCTGAATAATTAAATTACTAATACCAATGTTAAGGCTTAAACTAATCTCATTGCAATTTAGGGATTCGGGGTTTAGTGGTGACATACCTTGTGTAATAAAGATCCCCGAAACCTCGAAACACGAAGTCCTGACTCAATACCAAAGCTAAGGCCTAAACTAATCTCATCTCGATTTCGGGATTTGAGGTTTAGTGGTGACATACCTCGTGTAAGCAAGATCCCCGAAGCCCTGAAACGCAAAATCTCGACTCAAAATCAATGTTTAAAATGAACTAACCTTGTTTTAAAAACACAATTAATGGTAATTAAACTTCTTAGGTTTTTTCATTTTTTGGGTTCCATTGAACGAGATCTTTCGAATTTTGAATTTAGAATCGCCGAAATACGACCATATTAATAACGGATAGCTGGTGATTTCCAGGGATGATTTTAACGTTGGAAATTTATTTTAAAATGTAGAAACCTTGGTGAATCTTACTAATCCTTCATATGCCAACTACTAAATTTTGGCGATATTTTTGTAAAAATATTCAAATTTATAAGGATTTTATATAATTTGTATAAAATTTTGGCGATTTTTAAGGTAAAATAATTTTATCCTATAGAATTTGGGCGAATCATTTTTAGAATAGAGAATCCTTTTTTTAGAAAAACCATGGAAAATTAGCCCATGAGCCAAATTTAGCCCCTAAAATCATCCATGGTGATTTCCGTGACGCAAATGCGTATCTCATAAATATTCTCTGCATTAAAGGTATTAAATTCTTGGCAGTTGTGTCAGTACTTCCACCATAAAGAGAGTTAAAGGAAAATTAAAGGTCTGTATTTTGAACCTTATTCTTGTTCTTTCTATCAGGAGTAAGTTGCATCCAGCCAAGCTTATACACCTCTCTTCTATGATAGGTTTTCGTTCTAATACGAAAGTTATGGAACCAAAGAAGGGGCCCAAGAAGAGTGAAGATACAACTGAGATTTCCAGCCCAGAGGGAGATGTCATATCCGACACCACACCACATGCTATCGACTTGATCAAATCTTGGAGACAAATATATGAAATTCTGGACTGTGAGATCTAAAATTCCCCTAATGATTCCGAGAATCACCTTCAAGACTGATCAAAATCTGGACCAGGGGTCAAAATTTCGCTCAATTTTCAAAGTGCTCGGAATGTGACGAAAATGGTGTCATTGCGTCCGTCTCGTCTTCCTGATTCTGGCGGTATATTTACTTTCTCAAACAGAGTCCATATGGAGAAGATATCACAATCTGTTTACCGAGCCAAACAGGCAAAAATTTGATGCTGACTGTACCTGTCCGTACAATCCGTATAGGACACTTGGTAGGTCCGTATAGGACACGTGGCAGGTCCATAAAGGACACATGGCGGCTTCAGGGAGTGACACGTGGCATGCAGTTTTGGAATTTTTGGCCCACGGTTGGGCCAATCTGAAGGTGACACGTGTCACCACTGGAAGGGTGACACATGGCACGGGTGACGTCATCGGCTGACGTGGCAGGCTGACGCAGGAGGATGATGCAGCAGGTGACTGGGCAGTACGGCGATGACATGGCAAGTTGACGTGGGCTAATCGGTAGTTGACACGTGGCAAGCGTTGGCTGGTTGATGGTTGGCGAATTGAGAGTTGACATGTGTCCTTCGGTGGCGAATGGTGTGAGGAAACGTGGCCCAATCCGTGGGCACCACGTGTCACTTGGTTATTGGCTAATGGGTTGTTCAAACATTTGGTAGTCAACCGGATTCGAACTGGTGACCTCTCCTCCACACTTAGCGCCTTCGCAATGGGTCTCCGACCAATGGGCCATCGTATGTTGCTTGTTATGGATGCGGGCGATATTTTATTTATGTTTGCATTTTGTTATAAACGGTGGGGGGTCGGGCCGGGGCTTAGCCCCGACCCGAGGTTCTATTGTAATACCCATACGACCCTATAGCCCGACATATGATTAAAATGCGCTCGGGGCTTGTGTGTGGTAAGCTGGTTCTATGTGTTAATACATACAGTCACCATTTAAAATGCGCGCGGGGTTGTAGTTCCATTTTGAACACATATCCCATTGTGTGTATGGCGCGTGGGATTTGTTAAGTGTTAAGCTCACGGTTATATGCCAAAGCCATATGACCATGCCCTATGTGGATTGGTGTGCGCATTTTTTAATATGGTTTGGACGGTTATGCAACCATATGCTGCCGCTTGTCTTCGTTTCATTTGCTTTGTAAATGGAGCCCCCTATGTGTAAATGCGCGTGGTCATATTGACTCCCACATGCCCGAGAGCTAGGCGGTTAGGGGCTGGAGGCACCCTAACCATCCTACAGTTTGGATCATTTTTCGAAACTGCTCAGAGCTAGGTTTTAACGCGTGTTTTGGAGCGTGTTCTTGGTTCATGCACACAGAGGTGCATTTTGTAGAACCAGTTCCAGCAAAGCTTGGAGGATAATGGAGGAGGCCTAACTTCTTCATCATTTGGCCGATTGAGGTGCCGTAAAAGCCCAGCTAGGGGTTTTTGGACGTGCTGGATCCATTGGTGCTGTTTTCAAGGCATTTTGAAGACTTATTCTACAAGTTTTTCACCATTTAAGTTTCAGCAAGCTCCAGGGAGCTTGAAGCCCTCATTGATGGAGGACATGGTTTGGTGAGCCTATGTTTGTTTTCTGTGATTGAATAATCATTTTTGGCTAATTGATATGATATGAACACATTGGGACATGTTTCAGAGGCTGTTGAGGAATTTTACAGGTGTTTTTTCCAAAGAGAATCTCAGGGAAGCTTATGGCCACATGTAGAAGAGGTCATGCCCGGATGAGCCATGATCCGTTTTCAGAGTTCTATTAGTCATTTTTGGGGTTTTTATGTGTTCTGATCTCAATGGTACAATTTTTTTTTCCATTGGAGTTGAGAAGCAGCTTGTAAAATAACTTATGACTAATTAATCCCAGAGAGCCAAGTCCATTGATGGAGGCTCAAGGAGATGTAGCCCGGAGGGGGGTGAACTCCTTTATCATGTTGTGATTGTTCTGAGTTTGATGGTTTGTTTGATGCAATATGTGCTGCTGTGTATTTATTGCAAGTACATATATAACCATTTAAAATAACATTTTCTCACATATAATCATTTAAAGGAAGAAGCATGAACTTAACACATAAGTTTATATTGCATATTTTAAACACATGAAGCAAGGTCCTGTAAAGTTTTTTTTAATGAAGTAGGGGTGCTTTCATAGCATAACAAGTCAACCTTCTATTTTCAGATCAGAGACATAGCAGAATTAGAACTTCACAAGATTGCAGCACGCCCACATCTCATGGCATACAACGACATGACCATTTGGGCTTTAGAGAAGATTGATATTCCATCGAGAATCATTTTAAACGATCAAGTGTTCATTATCGTCCCGTTCAGACCTGAACATATCCAGGTAATGTACAAACTCTCACCCAATACTAAATACATTTACAATGCCAAATTTATAGCTGAATTTCAGAGAAAGGAATGTACTGAGGCAGACCAAACTTACCCTGATATAATCAAAGGCTGGTGGAGATGTCCATCAAAATTTAAGGCCGACACCCACGGAATTTATGCCACAACTTATTTGAACGAGTAAATGGCTTATGTAGCCATGATGTTGTGCAGGCTCTTCGTAAAAAAGAGTCCATGTCATTTCCCTACAGAATGGGTGCCCTTTTTAGAGGAATCATCAAAAGGATATAGTTTCAACTGGGACAAAATTTTATCTGATAACATAGCCAAAGAGGTTTCAGATTACAAAGTTGCAAGATCCCTAGGTCAACCAGTGGCCTTTTACATGTTGGCATACATCATGGACACAATTTGTTTTATGACTCAATTCCCCATGATGAATTGGGTTTGGAAAATAACCCGCCTCGAACCCATCCATGAGTATCACTCTGAGTTGTGGGAAGAAAACGCAAAAAAATCATTTTATGAAATTTGTCATTTCGTGGTAATACCAATGCATAAATGTTTTTTCAGCTGTGACCCTCCTCTCATTTCTGAAACAGTTTCAAAAAACCTCAAGGCAATAGCAGACTGGTTCATTGAAGAAAGATTCTCCTACATCAGGGTTTATGGGTGCTCAATCCCCCCTCATGCGCTTCCAAAATTCCTCCCAGACAAACTGGTGTGTAGGGAAGTAGCACACCAAATAGTGAAAGGCAATATCGGAATAGAGCTAAAGGTAGCTCAAAAGAAGTCCTGTCCAATCTTCCCTGTGCACATCGAGAAATTTTCGTTACAAAACTTGGGCCATTCCAAGGTGGAAGCAGAAGCACTCGAAGAAGTCAAATTGTTAAATATTGAGTACAAAACACATGACCCTTCTCAACTAGTGAACAAGCACTTGATACACTGCAATATGAAAGAATATGAACATGAGGAGTCCCCTTGGGATGACATGTTCAAAGGTAATAATACTTATAAAGAGGTGTTAGAATGAGTACAGACACTATCATCCGACCTGCAAGTTAGCTTTCAGACCTTTCAGAAGCATAGACGGAGTGGTCTGCCCAAAGTACTACAAGGAGAAGCAATCACCCTCCCCCAGGAGAAAGAAAATGTTCCCCCACGATTCGAACAGGAATCACATAAGAAGGGCAATCCCAAAAATGTCCCACAGGATACGGAAAGGCCCCCACAAAACAAAGAGACCTTAGAGACAAAAAAATCAGAGATAGAAGCAGAGAGGAAGTCTGGGAGACCTCCCGAGTCTAGTAAGATTACTCCCCCTTCATCACCTGGTGTTGATGTCAATATGCCTAAGGTGATAAGAGGGAAAGGATCTACAGAGCTAGGAATCCCCATAGCTTCCTTAACCCCCTTACAGTTCGCTTTTGGATTCCCACAGATAGGAGCCCTATTTGTTGATGACCTCACCTCTATCTCCATAGATGAGATTCTTCCTTCTGATTATTTTTTCAGTATAAAAAGGAAGGTTGTCCTGAAACAAGAGATGCATATGAAGGAGGGGAGTACAGTAAAGAAGCATAAAGTCTTGATATATGGACAAAATTTGGAGGAGGAGGATTTCGCTACAGAGATAGAAGGTTCCATGGAAACAACAATTTTTTTTACCGTGGGAAAAATGAGAACGAGGATAAAGAAAAGTAATAACATGATAGATTAATTACAAGATCAGTTAAATAATGTTGAGGAGAACATCAGAGAAGAGGTGAGTAAAAGCTTGGAGCAGACCAGGGCTGCCGAAAGGATAGAAATTCAATTACTCAAATCAATCTTGGAGGAAATGAACCAGAATATACAAGCAAGTCAGGTGCAGGTTGCTCAGCAAAAGGAACATGCAGAGTAGTTACAGGCTAGGTTAAATTTGATGGAAGGTCAGGTCATAGATCTGAAAGCTTTCTAGGCCTAGTCACTGGAAGTGCATTAAAAAATAGAAGTTGAACAACATAAATTGTTTTCCAAGATAGAGATTATTCAGAGTTACTTTCAAGAAGTAGATAATGCCTTTGATAATATTATCCTGAAGGAAAAAGAAGCCAAAGAAGCAAGGGTTACTCTCAAAAAGGAAATCATATATTCGGCAAGTGAAGAGACATCCAAAACTACGAAAATATCAGCCACAGAGCAAATCAGAGGCAACATCATGCTCAAGCTATGGGAAACCAACATAGCTAAAAACAAAAGAATAGTAAAGGAAATTAGAGATGACTGTGAAGAAGTTTTTGATCTCTTAGAAAAAAGGTCATTAAACATTGGAAAAGGCAATTGTACAGGACTTCTGGGATAGATTAATATTGTAAGACATCAATTAAATTTTAGAGAAAATTTGAGTGAAATTCAAATAGAAATTTCAAAGCTAAGAGAAATGGATGTCACCCTAATAGACAAGTTGTTGGTTGAGCCCAAATTAAAAATGCAGTCAATAAAGTTTGCAGATAAAGGAGTTGAAGACCGTCTCTCCAAGATACAGAGAAAGGTTTATCTATTCGAATCAAAGGACCTTCCAGAACTCCCCATAAATTTTACACAGTTCTTGGAGAGATGCATTGAATGTTTTGGATCAAAAGGAGAGTCATCAACAAAGTAAAAGTATCATTTGGAGGATCTTTACTTTCAAGAAAGAAGAAAAATGGAGAAGATCATGCAAACGGTTTCTGATCTATTTTTAACAAATAGTTAGTCACTAGGAATTAGGAAATCACCAACCATCTTAGGATTGGTAGTTTTGTATAAATATAACATTTCAAGACTAAGAAGAGGCTTTTTTTCTGGATGGGATTGTAAAGAGAAAATTTTATTTTGCCAGAATTAATACAATACAGATTGAAGATTCCAGATCTTTTCAAGCCTGAGTTATGTGTTTCTCTATCATTCCATCTTTTATTTCATACCTTCTATGAATTCTTTCATGATGCAGCCTCTATTATGGTGATTGAATAGTCATATTATCTAACCATTTGCAGTTTTTCCTCTCTATCAACTATCAGCTGATATAATACCTATGAACGTTCTAGAATTCTAAAATTGTATACTTCTTCAAAATTATCATCTCTCTTTATTCTATTAGCATAAAGTGAGATTCCTCTTCAACTGACGCCTCACATTTGTTATACAACTACATGTTTCTTTTTCTTTCTTCATTCCATGCACCGTGTCCTTTAAATTTGACTCAGATACTAGAAACGACCTTTATTTCTATTATACTATTGATTGATAGTTCGGAAGTTTTATTTTTATTAATTCAAACCATAAATTTGCGACCCTTAAAAATAATTTTGACTTACAAAAAGGAAACCCTTAGCTTTCGTGACTGTTCCAGTTACCAGACAGCCTAATATAAAACCTGGTCTATCAGATCAGACAAGCATTGTGTTAAACCTATTCAATATCTTCTTACAAATATCAAGTACATGGGTAGAACTTGAATGTTCATGGGCTGTGATTGAAAGGGATATTAGCATCCAAGAACAATGGGAAGCTAGACATAGACAGTTAAGGAACCAACTTTGATCTCGCTTTCCATTAAACTGATATTTCTACCCATTAACTATCTCTACCTTTTCAGATTCCTTGACGATATACTTTATATACTTAAAGTATAAGCTCAAGAACAACATATTTTTGGCGCCGTTGCTGGGGACAAAGAAATGAATCTTTTCCTTGGGAAGAACGACATTGACACTTTCTTTCTTTGATAGTGAACAAAGATCAAAAAACCTTCTAAGGATACTTTATCTTTCACTTGGCGACTCCACGATAAGTAAACTGGATTTTAGTTGAAAGAACACCAGAAAGAACCCAGACGACAAGAAAACCTCGCCAGTTTCTAATACGAAAAAGATTTTAAAATCACGGAGATCCCTTAGACAAATCATTTCACCGACACATACCATCTGTCAACCTAATTCTACATGGTCGAACTTCAAAGGAATACTTGAGAGATCCATCTCCCTCCCCCTTTCAATCGATACGTTCTATCTTCCCAAAGTGCACACTCCTACTACCAAGCACTCTGACGAATGCCTTGTGTATCCTGATTTAACCCCCATTAATTCTCCGATATATTCGTCTTATGAGTCTGGAGAAACAAGTTATTTTCATCTTGGGCCTTCCTTCTCCAGTTTCCTATGCCTTGACGATCAATTCCCCATAACCTTTCTGTCACATTCAAGCACAACCAAAAATCTACCAAACTTCTCTAATCTTTCTCCCCATACACTCTGAGTTTCAGCCTCAAATCCATCAATGGTTGCGCACGGAGGTGCGGGGGCTGGAGGCGGTGTTGTAGGTGGTGCCACAGGAGGAGAAGTAGGCGGCCAAGTACCACTCCCTGGAATGTTTTCTAAGGTGGCTGCCAAATATGCCCCTTGTTATAACCCTAAAATGCACCATACAGGTTTACCTGGCCTCAGGCCAACTCATGCCTCTTCCTAGCCAAAGCCATGCTGAACAAATCCTCAAAAAACCATTTAAAACAAGCAACCCGCGCCCTAAATTCTTACTGGGCGCGGGCAACCGCTTGCTGTCCTTATACTGCACGTGGGCATCCGCGGGTACCTAACAAAGCAAAAAATCAGGAAAGTTTCTGCCGGGACACGAGGCTTTTTGTCAGTTAACTGGAACTCTTCGCCATGCATGGCCGAGAGTTCGCCTAAAACCCTAGCTCCTTCTAGCCTATAAAAGGAGGGGTAGGGGTACTATTCAAAGAGGAAAAAATCATAGCAAAGAAACTCTACCAAATTGCCAAGCCAGTTTTGTCCCAACCCTTTAGCTTTGCCTCAAGATTTAGGAGAAACTCAAGAAGCAACAGTTGGAGGAAAAAAAGAAGAGGAAGAGCCCAGGATTAGGATCGTGGAACGGTGACCGGCCTCAGAAATCATTGTAAGTTGGTTCATATTGAAGTTAATGAAAAAGATACTTTTCCCGTCCCGAATACATGAATCTCATCTGTATTATTTGATTTATGTTTTATCTCTAACCCCCTAGTA
>ML777128.1:209674-243417 GCA_009831015.1 Picea engelmannii
TTGTTGAAAAACTCCAAGGATTGAAGTCCGTAATAAAAATAAAATTTTACATACATATTGTGTTCTTTGTGTTCCTTGTGGAGATGATTTGTTGATGATATATTTCTGATATATGTTGCTGATGTGTGTTCACATTTAACTGGTTATAAATGACAACAATGAGTAATGAGGTAATGGTGATTGATAACTAATGAGTTTTGTGTAGGAGGGAAGTTTTGGGAAAAATATCCCTACACTATTCACCCCCCCTCTCAGTGTAGTCGGTGTGTCCAACAATTGGTATCAGAGCGGTCCTTCACTATACTCCTTAACAAGCTTGGAGGAGATCCATGGACACACAAATGGATGATGAAGTTCCAATCCTTGATGAGAGAAACTATTATACTTGGAGAATAGAAATGAGAGTGCAGTTGAAGGAAATGGGAATAGGTATTTGGAAGGCAGCCATTGGTGGATCAGTTTCATTGAAGAAAAAGTCAAAGTTTGCATCTCAAAGGGAAAGAAATAAGAAGGATGCATTGGCTCTCAAGACAATTCTTAGTGGACTCTCAATCCCTATCAAAGAGAGCATGGACCAATGCACTTCCACCAAGGATATATGGCTAAATCTAGAGGAGACATATCAAAAAAAGAAGGAGAAGGAATATATTGAAGACCACTCCAACAAGATCATTAAAGGTAACGAATATCCAAAAAACTCTTGAATGCATTATTTCTAAATGTGATCTTGAATACATTTCAAATGAAGACAACGAATCAAGTAATGATAGCAGAAAGGAAGATCTTGAAGACACTTCAAATGAAGGCAAAGAATCATGTGGTGATGTTGGCAAAAAGGAATATCTTGAAAGCATTTCAAATGAAGGTAAAGAATCCTCAAAGACCCTTGATTGCAATGATTCAAAATGTGATAATGTTGAATTTTTCTCTACAAGTGAAGAAGAAAATATAGAAATAGTTTGTGTAGCGTTTGATGGTAGTTATCCCATGGAAATAATAGAAGAAGATCTATTAGAACATCAAAATAAAGTTGAAGATGGTTTATATGAATATAGAAATGACCATTATTATATAGACTATAGTTATATTTTGGATAACACTAAGAAGTTTCTTAAGAAGAGTCAAAGGCACATATTGAAGTTAAAGGGAATGCTCAAAGAACAAGAAGAGAATAATAAGAATCAATTAGAAGAAAAGGAAGAAGAGATCACAAGATTAAAGAATGAAAAATAAGATAAGAAGGTAGATGATGATATTAGAAAAAGTTTTTAAACTATTGTCCATATCAAGACCCAAATTGAAGAAGCCAAAAGGGTAGAAGAAATATTGAAGAATCAAATAAATGAAAAGGATGAGTCATGTCATAAGTTAGAAGTTAGAAAGTGATGATAAAAAATAATGAAAGGCTATCTTGGATGCCTGGAACTAAACCATGAATTTGGATTGAGGCATTTTATGTTAAACAACAATAATGGTTATTGCAGTGCAATTATGGCACCTTGGTTATGTGATATATTATTGGAAGCTTACTTGTTGAATATCTTGGTGCATGCATTTGGAATATGGATGGGCTACATATTGAGACATGTAGTTGGTGAGTTGATGAGGTGATCATGTTGTGAATCGTTGATGAGTCATAGCTTGATCTATAGTTGATGTTTGATTGGAACATGTTCTATGGAGGATTTGGCATACATGTATGGGGATTCATCATGTTGTGGTATTGATGCATGGTTGATGTACTTGCTTGGTACAAGTGGCGATACATGTTGATGTGTAGGTTTGGTACACTCATAGATGGAATATGTTTGTATGATAGTACTTGGATAAAAGTACACCATTGGTATTACTTGATTAGCACAACAATTGGTATTTATTTGAGGCACATTGTTGGTATATTGGTGGATGCACATGGTTAGCATATTGATAGAGGTATAATATGGTTGCTACATTCCATGAATGATATATTTTGGCCAACTGTATGATGTTGATGTACATGGTTGATGTACATGGTTTATTTACATGGGTGACGAGCACACATTTGGTACATGATGTACTTGGTTGATATTTTGTTCATGATTCTCTATTTTATGGTTGACATATATTTTGGTTCATGATGTTTGGTATTGCATAAGTTTGATGCATGAACAGGTCCAAGGATCGTCATATAGTAGCATATTGTTCATATTCAATAAAATATAGGGGGAGACATACCCATAGGGGGAGTCATTCTTCTTCCCATGATTCTAGGAGGAGATATTTATTAGATGCATACTAGGAAAGAGCCCTATATTTGAAGAAAAAGCACAGAAGCATAATTCCAGGGGGAGCGATGGTCACAAGGGAGAGTATGAGCGATATATCTTCAACATTACATCAAAGAGATATCCCTTATTAAAAAGGGGAGAGATGATTCAGAGGAATATCCAAGGCATTCAGACATGGGGAGAAGCCCCAAGTAGAGAATGGCCCTTTTCCATTGATGTCAAAGGGGGAGACATAGTCACATTGATGTGATTGATGACTATTGATGTAGGCCGTGTCTACATGTTTGGAAGAGATAGTCACCTTGATGATTATTGATGGGGAGAGATAGTCACATTGAATATTGATGTAGAGTTTTCCTTGTCTACATGTTGACATCAATGATTCGTGTTGATATCAATGATTCGTGTTGACATCAATGTTGGTATTTCCATCATTTACAAAGGGGGAGATTGTTGGATAATGTTTTCATTGTGATGCAGGAGCATCACCAACAAGGAAAGTGCAAGCAAAGGACAATTGGATATGCACCAGCATGCATTTTGAAAACAATTTGAATTTCAAAATATGGAACATTAATGTATAACTGGAGGAAGTAATTGTTCTTAAATGTTTGGGGATTGTAACATAGATCTTGAACGATCCCTCTCATCTATTTTTTGGAGGTGTTAATGTAATCAATGTAAAGTAGATATAGACTTTAATTTTATTAGATATATTAGATCCGTAGGATGGAAAACTATAGAAATATCCCTCGTATGTATGGTATTGTATTATTATTCTCATTTTGGGAAAAGAGTAAAATTTTTAGAGCTATAGAGCCAAAGAGAGTAGAGAATAACAAAGATTGTAGAATTTATATGAGTAGAGAGATGTTTCTATTGAATCCATGTATAGATGCACTTGGATGAATATAAGGAAGCTTTGATCCAACTTTATGGTGTTTTATGAATTATGTTTACACTTATTGAATGGTATGTTTGCAAGTAATTTCAGTCTCTATTATGCATTTGTATCAATGTTGTGTATATGTATGATTTCATGTTGAATGTATGAATTCAACGAGAGGGAAAGTATGAGTTTCAATTGTTTCTCTTCCTAAAAAATCCTAAAAGGAGTGTAGTGAAAATCCGCAAAAAATGCATTGACACTTTCTAAGTTTTACCTCAGATAAGCTCAGGAGGGATACCATTCCTTTCATACTAGCAAAAGTGCAAGGATAGCACAAAGTCATGCAAGGTGTGTGCAGGCAGGTTCAGGTCATAGAATTTTCCAACCCAATGAACGGTTGAAGAGTTTCTGTTGCAAGGAGTGCACAGAACTTGGAAGTTCAGATAATCATATATTGTCATGAAGCTGCAAGGAGTGCATGAAAGAATTACCTAGGATCATTGAATTTGTATCAAGAATCAATATTAGGAAGGATATAGACTTCAAAGAGTTCGAAGAGAAGACGAGGGTTGAAGTCATTTCACATAAATCAAGCTCAGAAGGCGACACCGAGTTATTTGGCCAGGAGCATTAAGAAATTGAATGGATGATTGAAATCATCCAAGGGAGAACCATCGATTCGTCATGGACTATTGGATCCAATAGATTTGCGGAGGAGTTAAGTTCGAGTGTCTTTCAAAACTTGCAAGCTCAGGAGGAATAGTCGTCATTAGATTTGAATCAATTGGAGTCATTGATATTGTTATTTCGGATTTTGACATTTCGGGGATCGAAGTGTGGAGAATGTCGTGACTTGGAGGTCTCGATTTACGAAACCTCGATACATGAAATTATAATACAATCTAGACTGTCAGATCGTGGGAAGCTCAGAGTCGTCAATCTGATGAGAAGAATTCGTGAGTTCGGACTTTAGGAGACGAGACAAGATTCGCATCGTGAACTCATGAGTAACGAAATCCTGACACGCTCAGAAGTTTACCCCAGGGTTAGGTTGAGGGTCACATAAGTGAAGAGTTAAGGGAGGATTTAAAGCTCCGTAAACCCATTTTGGGGTTTCAGGAGTCAAAGGAGTCAGAGGAATTCATCATAAGAATCGCGAAGTTGTGAAACCTGAAATACTCTTTCAGATAAAGGTTGTGGTCACGCTGGTTGGTCATGCGGAGTGGAGGTTCGCACCTAGTGGTTGTTCACACAAGCATAACTCATAAGAAGGACACGTGGTTATAAGCTCGAAGGTTCGAGTGGGAACTAAGGAGCCATTTCATCTCAGGGAATAGAAATATCCAACAACTGGGAGGTCACACAGAAGCTACTGAGGTAGGGGTGTTGCGTCGAGTGGTATCAAAGATTACAACTATTGTATTTTGTAAGAAAGAGAGCACAGAAGGCAAGTTGTGATTTGAATTCTACGTGGAACAGATTTAAACAATTTCGCTAAGAAGATGTCAAGAGAGACCAATTCCCGATCCATCCGTGGAAAGGAAAATGAGAGAACTTCATGCTCGATTGGATGCTATGGAGACAACACAGAGGTGAACAACTAATATTTGAGATATCAGTGAGCCTGAAAGTGAAAATGAGGCTGGAGCCGAAGAAGAAATTGTAGCTGAAGATGCTACAGAAGAACATCTACTCAAATATGTTGTAAGAATAGGGGCTAAATAAAAAATGGACATCCCAATGTATGAAGGTAATTTAGATGTTGAGGAGCTGCTAGATTGGTTTAGAGCTCTGGATAAATACTTCAACTATGAGGATATCGAAGAAGATAAGAAACTAAAAAATGTTGTCACTAGACTGAAAGAGCATGCAACACTATGGTGGGATGAAATGTAGGCTGATAGGTGTTGAAAAGAAAAAAAATGAATCAAAATCTTGGATAGGATGGTCGCAAAGATGAAAGCCAAGTTTATACCTAGAGATTACCAAATTAATCTATTTCAGAGAATGCAAAATTTGAGACAGAAGGGGATGATAGTGAAGGAATACACTGGCAAGTTTTACAGACTCAACATCAGGGAAAGTCATCATAAGAGAAATGACGAAAAGGTCGCCAGATACATGAATGGATTGAGATATGAAATTCAATATGAGATGAGCATGGTGACAATTAGGAATGTATAAGATGCTTATCAAATGGCTTCAAAAGAAGAAGAGAAATTGGCCCATAAGCAAGGTCAAAGGGGCAGAGGTAGAAGTCGGAGTAGAGGCAAAGCAGTTGCCTAGGATAGAGTAGAGAAGCCCAAATATGAGGAGACGAAACCTCATAACCACCCAGAAAGGGGTGGAAGTTCACAGGGAAGACAAGGCCGATAGGACCACTTTTCCTCGAGCAAGAGCAAGAGGAAGAGGCAGAGGTGGTGAAATGAAGTGTTTTGTCTGTGGAAATATAGGACACAAATATTTTTAATGTAAAGATAGAAAACGAGATGGAGGAGGCGAAGCTCACATTTCAGAAGTGCAAAAGTGAAATGTTGAGGTAGAAGATGCAAAAAGCGAAAGATCCTTAATGATGAGGAAAGTTCTCTTGAAGCCAGAGAAGGAGATAGAGAATCCAGTCCAAAGGAACAGTCTATTTAGAACTATTTTCAAGACCAATGATAGAGTATGAAAGGTAGTTGTGACCGTGGAAGTACGGATAACCTAGTATCCACAGAGATGGTGGAGAAACTAAAATTGGAGACAGTTGCACATCCGAGCCCATACAAAGTTTTGTGGTTGCAAAAAGGACATTAGGTAATAGCCACTAAACAATGTTTAGCTAAGTTTAAGACATGGGTTTATAGATATGAGATTTTATGTGATGTTATTTGCATGGATGTCTGTCAGCTTTTGTTGGGGAGACTATGGAAATATGACATAAATGTTGTTCATGACGGAAGAAAGAACACCTATACCTTGGAAAATAATGGTAGGACACACATGTTTCTACCAATTGAAGATAAGAAGGTGAAATAAGAAACAATAAATACTATACTTCTCATGAGTGGGAAGGAAATTTTGGATGAAGTCAAGAAGGACAAAGATATGCAATTTGCTGTGGTGAGGAAATTGAGAGTCATTTTGACTAGTACCTCAATAGATGATCTACCAGAGGAAATTCAGGAACTGCTGGAGAATTTCTCCGATATAGTGGTGGACGATTTACCTTGTTCATTTCCACCCATTAGAAGTATAAGCCATCACATTGAACTTATGCTAGGGATGAGTTTTCGAAACAAAGCAGCGTACAGATTAACACCGCAGGAGAATGAAGAGGTCAAGAAGCAAGTCCAAGATTTAATGGAAAAAGGGTTGATTAGGGAAATCTTGAGTCCATGCGTTGTACCAACAGTGTTAATTCCAAAGAAGGATGGTGGATGGAGAATGTCTACATATTCGAGGGATATAAACAAAATCACCATTAGGTATAGATTTTCTTTACCAAGAATGGATGACTTGATGGATTGCTTGAGTGGAGAATTTGTTTTTTCAAAAATTGATTTGAAAAGCAGATATCATCAAATTAGAATGAGGGAAGGTGATGAATGGAAGACAACATTCAAAACAAATGAAGGATTATACGAATGGGTTTTCATGTCGTTTGGTTTGACGAATGCACCAAGTACTTTCATGAGGTTGATAAACAAAGTCTTGAAATATTTCATTGGGAAGTTTGTAATTGTGTATCTTGATGATACACTGATCTTCAATAAGACTGAGGAAGAACATTTGAGACACCTAACTCTAGTAATGAGGAGGATGCAATGAGAGAAGTTGTTGATAAATATGAAGAAGTCATATTTCATGAAGAAAAAACTCATTTATTTGGGGTTCAGGATCTCTTCGAATGAGTTGAAGATGGATCTGGAGAAAGTAAAAGCAATCAAAGAATGGTCATCTCCAAGGAATATCTTTGAAGTCAGAAGCTTCCATGGGTTAGCTAGTTTCTACAGGAATTTCATCAAGAATTTTAGTGGGATTTGTGCGCCAATGATGGACACAGTCAAGAAAAGACACAAATATTTTCATTGGACAAAGGAAGTAGAGAAAAGTTTCAAGTTTCTAAAGGAGAAGATAACTGGACAACCAATTCTAGTTCTACCAGATTTTAGTATGACATTTCATGTGAGATGTGACATAAGTGGATTTGCGATTGGAGCAATCTTAAGTTAAGACAATAGACCATTTTCATACTTCGGTGAGAAGTTGAACGATGCCAAAAGGAATTATTCCACGTATGATAAAGAATTTTATGCAATCATACAGGAACTGAACAAATGGAGGCATTACTTGGTTCCGAAGGAGTTTGTCTTGTATAGCGACAATCATGCTTTACAATTCGTAACCAGATAGGAGAAACTGGAGTAGAAGCATGCAAAATGGGTTGAATTTATGCAAAACTTTACTTTTGTTATAAAGAACATTTCTGAAAATGCTAACAAGTTTGTTGATGCATTGACTAGGAAATTTTTGATTCTGCAAGAGTTTCGTGTGAAGACCTTAGGTTTTGAAAACCTCAAGGAAATGTACAAAGATGATTCAGATTTAAGGATGCTTATGAAGCATGTGAGAATCATGTTCTGAGAGATAGAATCCAATGGGTTGAATATTTGATCCATGATGAATTACTATTCAAAGGAAATCAATTGTGTATCCCGAAGAGTTATATGAGAGAGAATCTTCTGAAGGAAAAGCATAGTGGGGGATTGTCTGGACATTTAGGCCATGAAAAAAAAATTGTGCAACTGAAAAATTTATATTATTGGCGAGGGATGAGGATAGATGTGAAGAACTTTGTGAACAAATGTAGAATTTTCCAGCACGCAAAGGGAAAAAGAAAAAATACAGGATTGTATCAACCATTTCCAGTACTAGAGAGGCCATGGGATGTGGTAAGCATGGATTTTTTGTTAGGACCATCCAGGACACAGAGAGGTTTTGATTCCATATTTTTTGTAGTCGATAGATTCTAAAAAATGGCACATTTTATTCCATGTCATAAAACCAGTGATGCAACACACATTGCAAACATGTTTTTCAAAGAAGTTGTTCGACTTCATGGTTTACCTAAGAGTATTGTTTCAGACTAGGATACCAAACTTGTTGGTCATTTCTTGAGGACACTATGGAAGAAGCTAGGGACAAGTTTATCTTTTAGCTCAACATATCACCCTCAGATGGATGGAAAAACTGAGGTAGTAAATCAAGGTTTGGGGGATTTGTTGAGGAGTTTAGTAGCTGAACATTATAGTCCATGGGATTAGATTCTTTCGCAAGAGAAATTTCCATATAATGACTCACCTAACCAAAGCATGGGACAGATCCCATTCCAGATAATGTATCGAATGCAGCCAAGGGGAGTATCTAAGTTGAGAGACTTAGAGTAGAATGAGTTCAGAAGTGCTGGAGCAGAAGATTTTGCAGCAGAGATGCAAGAGCTCCACAATAAGATTAAACAATGGTTGCAAAATTATAATGAGGAATAGAAGCATAGAGCAGATCATCAAAAAAGAGAGCTTCAGTTCAAAGTGGGATATTTGGTATTAGCTCACTTAAGGAAAGAAAGGTTCCCAATGGGAACATATAATAAGCTGAAAATGAAAAATATAGGGTTGTGTAAGATTCTATGATAATTTGAGGCAAATGATTATGAGACAGAATTTCCAGATGGTGTGGGAATATCGCCCATATTAAACATAGCAGATTTGTATCCTTACAGAGAAGATGAAGGAGGAGGAACAAAGAATCATAGAGAAATTCAATGTGTTAAACAAATTCATGTAGCTGAAAAGCCGCAGATGGAAAAGATCATTGATCAAAGAGTTAGCAAGAAGAACTGGAGGAAGATGTATTTTTAATACTTGATAAAATGGAAGGGACACCAGATTGAAGATGCTATTTGGGAAAGTGAAGCAGAGATCTAGAAACATGGACAGATAGTGTAGGATCTCATGAATAGGAGTCCATGAATTTTTCAGCCAGAGGAGTATGATGCAGGAGCATCACCAACAAGGCAAGTGCAAGCAGAGGACAACTGGATATGCACCAACACGCATTTTGAAGACATTTTGAATTTCAAAAGATGAAACATTAATGTATAGCTGGAGGAAGTAATTGTTCTTAAATGTTTTGGGATTGTAACACAGATATTGAGCAATTGCTTTCATATGTTTGTTGGAGGCGTTAATGTAATCAATTTAAAGTAGATATAGACTTTAATTTGATTAGATATCTTAGAGATGCAGGAGGGAATACTTTAGAAAGTTTCCTCGTATGTATGCTATTTTATTATTATTCTAATGTTTGGAAAAGAGTAAAAGTTTTAGAACTGTAGAGCCGGAGAGAGCAGAGAAGAACAAAGATTGTATAATTTGTATGAGAAGATAGTTGTCACTATTGAACCCATCTACATATGCACTTGGATTAATATAAGGAAGATTTGATCCAACTTCATGGTGTTTTATGAATTATGTTTGCACTTATTGAATGGTATGTTTGCAGTTAATTCCAGTCTCGATTATGCATTTGTTTCAATGTTGTGTATATGTATGATTTCATATACAAGTAGGACAATATTAGGTTGTACTGTGATAATGAAAGTGACATTCATATTGAAAAGAACTCATCATTCCTTTCTAACACTAATCATATACAACTCATGTACCATTTCATACAATCTTTCTTGGAATATGGACATTTGAAGTTAGAAAAGATACATACTAGCCAAAATCTTGCAAACATGTTAACAAAGGTAGTAACCAGGGAGAAAATGAGTTCTTTCTCAGTTTTAGTTGGTCTTCAAGAATGAAGGTGAAGATGATAAATTTTCCAAGTCCAAGGTGGAGTATAGTCCAACAGGTACAACAACAATGGAGTTGTTATGATCAGTCTCCAAGTGGGAGATTTTTGGTTGTGGAGCCTGATTATCTTCTTGATTTAGAGGTTTGTTTCAACCGTGCTTGGACCCAATTCCATAATGGGGGGGTGTGTGGGGGATTTCCCCCCAAAAAATGTCTCTAGGGGGGTTCAGTTGGGCGGGGGGGGGAAGAAACAATTTTTGTAGCCACCCCCCTAGCAGGGGATGCAAGGGAAGTGCCCCCGAAGAGACAATTTTGGAAAAAATGCCTTGTAAAATATTGCAATTTCATAGTCAATCTGGACTATTCATTACAAGGTCACACATCTGCGGTAGAAGTTGTTTTAAGGTTTTTTTCCCTAGAAAGAAACTCTCTCTTATGAGGGAATTGTATTATGGTTGTGTATTATCATGAATATTGTATTCTGAAAGAGGAGACTATGATAGAAAGAAGAGGAGGTTATAATGGGCATGTTGTAGGTTCTATCCCTTCATTTTGCTGGATAATAAAAGGAAAGGACTTGGAAATTTCTCTTGTGGACATTGCCCACATTGGGTGAACCACACATATCTGTGTCTCTAATTTATTGTGTATATTCAGTGTTTTACTTACGCATTTATTTTATTTTATTTCTCTACGATCCTGATTTTCTAACAACTGGTGTCAGATCGAAAGGTGACTCGCAGGAAAAGAGGGTTCCTTGTTTAAGTGGGAGCAATGGCGGAAAATGGAAAGTTTAGGGTTGAGAAATTTAATGACCGAAACTACCATTTATGGAAGATGCAAATGGAATATTATTTATATCAGAAGTATCTATTCCTACCATTGGGCGAAATAGAAAAAAAGATGATGGAAATGAAGGATGAAAAATGGGAGGTTCTTGAGAGAAAGGCACTAGGAACGATACAGCTGATCCTGGCATCATCGATGGTTTTAAATATTTCAAAATAAAAGACAACGAAGGAGATGATAGACACATTGGCTAAACTATATGAAAAATGCTCAACATCCAATAAAGTATTTCTAATGAAGTGATTATTTAATATGAAGATGTCAGAAGGTGGGTCTATTATAGATCATTTAAATTAATTTAATACAGTTACTAATAAGCTAATTTCTATAAAAGTGGACTTTAATGATGAGGTTAGGGCTCTTCTAATCCCGTGCTCATTGCTAGAAAGATGGAATGGCTTGGTCATGGATGTAAGTAACTTTGTCTCTGGTTCAAACACTCTAAAATTTGATGATGTTGTTGGTGTTATCCTTAGCGAGGAAATGTAACAGAAAAGAATAGGTGAGACATTAGGTAATGCATTGAAAGTGGAGAACAGAGGAAGAAAAAAGGATAGTAGGAAGAGCTTAGGGAACCGTGGGAATTCTAGGAAGAAAAGATCCAAATCTAGAATAGGAAAGACAGAGTCCTATAATTGTGGGAAGAAAGGACATCTGAAGAAAGACTGCAAAGGTCCAAAGAAACAAAGAGATGGACAGTAGGAGAAAAATCAAGAAGAAAATGTGACATGTGATGTGTTACAATATGCTTTGATTCTTTCTATAGATAATATTTCTGAGTCTTGGGTAGTAGATTTAGAGGCTTCATTTCATGAGATACCCCATAGGAAACATTTTCTATATTATGTTCAAGGTGATTTTGGATAGGTTCATTTGGGTGATTATGCACCATGCAAAATTGTTGGAATGGGTAACATAAAAATAAGTAAAAAGAATGGAAACCAATGGTTTTTGAAAGAGGTAATACATGTTCCAGATATAAGGAAAAATATAATTTCAATGGAACATTTGGCAAGTGAAGGATGTATAGATAAGGTGTGGAAGGTCACCAAGGATCATTGGTGATAGAAAAATGAGAGAAGGTAGGTACATTGTATTTATGTACTGGGTATACTAATTCTTCTATATATTTAGCTTCTACAAGAGTGGATACAACACTTTGGAATCATATGCCAGGACACATGAGTGAGAAGGGGATGAAAATAATTCACAAAAGCAATTTGTTTCCAGATCTTAAACAAATTGATTTGTATTTATGTGAGCATTGTGTTTATGGAAAACATAAGAGAGTTATATTTCTCAGAGTTGAAAAAGAAAAGAGGTGAGAAAGGTTAGATATTGTGCATACATATGTGTGGGGACCAACTCAAGTATCATATCTTGGTGGCCCCCATTATTATGTTACTCTAATTGATGATGCAACTAGAAAAACTTGGGTTTATTTCATTTGACAAAAATCTAATGTTTTTGACACTTTTAAGAAATGGAAATCTTTGGTTGAGAAAGAGACAAGAAAAATGTTGAAGTGTCTCAGGTCAGAAAATATAGGTGAATATTGCAGCAAGGAGTTTTATGATTACTGTTCATACCATGGGATATTTAGAGAGAAAATAGTTCCAGGAACACCACAAGAAAATGGTGTGTCAAAAAGGATGAACGGGACAATCATGGAGCATGCAAGAAGTATGAGATTGCATGCTCGGTTTCCCTTACAGTTATGGTAATATGTTGTATATAATGTTGTTTACTTAATAAACAAAGGAACTTCAATCTATTTGGATAGTGTAATTCCAGAGGAGGCATGGACAGGAAAAAGGTAAACTATTCATTTATGAAGACTATCAGTTGTGAAGCATTTATCCATATTGATAAAGAAAATAGAATAAATCTTGAGGAAAAATCCAACAAGTGTACCTTTATTCGATACGGTGTTAATGATTTTAGTTATCACTTATGGTATTATGAAAATAAAAAAATCATTAGGAGTAGAGATGTCATATTCAATGAGAAGGTCATGTACAAAGATCAGTTGCAGGGAAAGAAACAGGAAAAAGAAAAATCAGAATACATAGTGCTTGATGAGATCACTGAAAAGGAAATTCCAAAGGTACCAGAAAATCAAAAGGTACAACAATAGGAGCAGTCGATACCTCAAACTTCTGCAATTTTTGTTAGAATATCTACCGGGTTAAGTAGACCACATGAACGATACTCTTATTCATTGTAGTATTTATTGTTGACTAATTATGGTGAACCAAAATGTTATGAGGAGGCAATGCATTTAGACACTAAAAAGAAGTGGGAGAAAGGCATGAAAGAGGAAATAGATTCCTTGGTAAATAACCAGACTTGGGACTTGGTTCAGTTTCCTATAGGAAAAAGAGAATTACAGAATAAATGGGTTTACAGGTTGAAGGAAGAATATGGAGGAAAAAACAGTACAAGGATAGAATTGTTGTAAAGGGGTTTGCATAAAAGAAAGGTATATACTTTGATGAAATATTTTATCCTGTTCTTAAGATGACTTTAATTAGGACTATTTTAAGTCTTGTGGTAGTAGAAGATTTGCATCTTGAACAATTGTATGTAAAAACAAATTTTCTCCATGGGGATTTGGAGGAAGCGATTTATATGCAGCAACCACAAGGGTATGAGGTCAAAGGAAAGGAGATTTGGTATTCAGGTTGAAGAACAGATTGTATAGCCTAAAAAAATATCCAAGGAAGTGGTATTTGAAGCTTGACAGGTTTATGAGAGAACAAGGTTATAGTAGATGTCTTTATGATCACTATGATTATTTTAAAAGGCTAGAAAATGGAATCTATGTTATCTTACTATTGTATGTAGATTACATGCTTGTTGCAGGTTCTAATATGCAAGATATAAATGTAAAAAAGAATAAATTAGGTAATTCATTTGCGATGAAGGATTTGGTTGTTGCAAAGAAAATTCTTGGTATGAGAATAACAAGAGGCAAGAAAAATCACAAATTGACATTGTCTTAGGGTGAGTACATAGAGAAGATGTTGGAGAGGTTTATAATGTAGAATGAACAAAAAGTTAGTACACCTTTGGCCATCCATTTCAAATTAACTAAGGAAATGTGTCGCAATACATAGGAGGAGATAGAATACATGTCCAGGGTCCTTTATTCATTGGCAGTTGGTAGCTTGATGGATGCGATGGTTTGCATAAGACCAAATATTGCACATGTAGTGGGAGTTGTGAGCAGGTATATGAACAATCCAGGTAAAGAACATTGGGAGGCAGTAAAGTGGATTATCAGGTATTTGAGAGGTACTAGCACTCATGCATTATATTTTAGAGGTTCAGACACTATTCTACAAGGATATCATGATTCAGATATTGGAGGTGATAAAGATAGCAGGAGGATCACCACAGGGTATGTTTTTGTTGTAGGTGGAACAACAATAAGTTGGATTTAAAAACTGCAAATGGATGTTTCACTTTCAACAATGGAAGTAGAGTATGTTGTTTCTAAAGAGGCTAGTAAAGAGATGTTTTGGTTACAAAGGTTTATGGAGGACTTGGGAAAGAAGAAGGACAATAGTAGGTTGTACTGTGACAGTGAGAGTGTCATTCAACTTGCAAAGAAATTATCATTCCATTCTAATACTAAGAATACACATTTGAGCTACCATTTCATACGATCCATCTTGGAAGATGGACATTTGAAGTTGGAAAAGATACATACTAGCCAGAATATTGCAGACATGTTAACAAAGGTAATAACTAGGGAGAAACTGAGTTCTTGATCAGTTTCAATTGGTATTCAAGCATGAAGGTGAAGATGGGAAATTTTCTAGGCCCAAGGTTGATGCAGACCCCCTTCCTCAGCAGGGTCCTGCGACCTCTTGGTCTCCGGATCGTTCCAAATTCTGGGCCAAAATGGCTCTTCGGGCTCCTATTGGAACCCTTTGAATAAATCCACAGGTCCTTTCCTGGAAACTCCACCTGTGCGAACATGCACCAGGTGCGAGCTTCACCTCCACGTGACCTCAGTGCTATGACCAAGGCCTTAACATAAGCGCTTTTTGCAACTCGTGTATTCATGGTTCGAAGACCCTCAACTTGACTTCACCAAACGTCGATACCCGAGATTGTGATACAAGTATAGATCCTCCTGTTAGTGCCCTATACATATAACCACTGGCTACGAATAAATGCTAGCACTTCTTGCTACTCATGATCTCACGAGTTGAAGAGTTGAACCTCCAGACCCTTCTTTTACGAAACTTTGAGACGCGAAAGTCAGAGGAGGTTTGACTCCTTTGGCGTTTCTTGCAACTTGCAACTTCACGAGTTGGAGTGTCCAATGTTCATGCTCCTCCTTCGCAATCCTCTGAGATGCGATAAGTCAATGATAGGTTAAATTCTTCCAAGGTGATGAGTATATGCCACCTGTCACCCACGCGGTCCCACCTAAAGGGTGTGCCACGTGTTTGTTTGAATTCTTGTCTCTCGGCACTTCACAACTTCTGCAGTCGAAAAGTGGTCCTTCCAACCTTCGAACCGCTGAGATGCGATATTCCGTGGGGTTTCGATCCAATGGTTCTCCCATGCTTGGATCCAACGGCCTGGATTTCTTTGCCTCCTCGCAACCCAGAACTTCACGAGACAAATAATCCTGATCTACCCTCCGAACTTACAAACCCCAAGTTCGCGAGATGATCTAATGGAAAAGATCCTCCCTGATCTGACGACTTATATCCTTTCAGGATTTCGTGACTCGAGACTTCAAAACTCTTCCCTCTTGGACTCCCGAGGTCCGAAGCTCCGATGCTTCTGGATTTCTTCCACGTGTCCCTTGAGATGGACGCTCTCGATTATTTCATTGTTTTGGGACTTTGTAGGTCCTCTTCTTTGCATATGAGGGCTAAACCTCATGTAGATCCCCACATATCCGACGACTATTGGTCGGTGCGCTCAGATATGACGACCCTGATATGATTTTTCCGCTACGCTCTCCTGCTGCTTCATGGACCTGAAATTTCAATGGTCCGGATCTACTCTTCGGCCTGATCCGATGGAAGCTGTGATCCCTCCTGAGCTTCCACTTCTTCCTTCTCCTTGGAATATTCTTGAAGTATCAAAGGTCTCATCCTTTCCTCCCTCTTGCAAAGCCTGTATCCTCGGCTCCTGCCTGCACTCCAAGGATGTTGTCCCTCCTGAGCTTATGTTTTCCAAACCCGTAAAGGGTTTCTGAATCTTCTACACTCCTTGCAGCTATCGCTTTGTGTGCAAAGGCACTTTTATTCCTAAGATTT
This sequence comes from Picea engelmannii, assembly GCA_009831015.1. NCBI lineage: Eukaryota > Viridiplantae > Streptophyta > Pinopsida > Pinales > Pinaceae > Picea > Picea engelmannii. The sequence goes on from ML777128.1 coordinate 225,810, forward strand.
ATCTACTCTGAAATCTCAAAGGTTTTCTTAACCTCTGCACTCATTGTAGGGTCCTGCACACAAAGGTGCTATCTGTCCTGAGCTTTTCTGTGACTCTAACTTCAAAGGGGCTCTGTCCCTTTCTCTCCTTGGATGGATGGAAATGCCTTCTGGCAGCTTCATGCTCAAGCACTCCTTGTTGAGCCTGCAGGGTGTTCAAAAAACCTGTGAAGGTCTTCCCTTGACACTTCTTCTTCCTCTGAACTCAAAATAGAGTTATCCTGTGCACTCTATGCACTTTCTCAATGGCCTCCTGGCAGAGATTCTACAGAATCCTTAGTGACTCTGTCTTCTTACTAAACTTAGAATAGAGTTCTCCTTATGTGCACCTCTTGCACACACTCGATGCCCTCCTAGCAAAGCTTCCACAGAACCTTCAGTAGTTCTTTTTGTCCTCCTCTGTGCTCTCTTCTGCACATTTTCTCTTCTAAGGTATTCATCAACCTTGAGGCTTACTTTGGGTCTATGAATCCTTCTGGTGTGCACTCCTTGCATGTTCTTTTTCACTCCACAGAGTTCAGATGCGCAATCCTTGCGCTGACTTCATAACTTCCAATGTTCTGTTGTGCACTCCTTGCATGGCCTAAAGAACCCATATGGAAACCGACAAACTCACAAACAGATAGTAAAATCTATCTATAGCCTGTATCTATAGCATACAGGTGACATTCAAATGCATAAACATACACCTACAACATTCATTCAGGAAACATAATTACATGAACAACCATATGCAGGAAAAACTGCCTTTTTATTAATTTGTCTGTGTATCTATACAAAATGTTTACAATTGTTGGACTATAACAAGTCTCAGCTCTCTCTCCCTAAGACCTCTCTACCTAAGATCCCTTCTCCTCTTTTCTCTCTATTCTAATTTCTTCCTAATTACAAAAGAGGGCTCTCTCACGAGCTTATCCTCCACCTCATTGTCTCTGATTCAATCCATCTCACAGAGCAGCTCCTACTCTTACGACTACATTACATAAATGGGTGTCGCAAACCTGAAAGGTATGGACTTATATGCAAGTAACCATTTAAGGAAACCTCAATTACTTCCTGAAAAACTGTGTAGTTTGGCATTTAAAGCCTTACAACATTTATTGAGGTTTTCAAAATTTCAAAATTGGGAGGGCTGTGCCTCTCCCTTTCTCCATAAATGCGTGCTGGGTGTGTTGGCTGGCTAGCACGCTGCTGATGTGGAGTGATTCTCCTACATCATACTCCTCACCTACAAAAATCATGATCTCCTGATCATGAGCTCCTCTTCTCCAGTGTTGAAATCCACTTGGATCCCAAACTTTCCCTTGGATTTGTCCATCTGCTCCTCTCTAGCTATGTTGTTATTCCTGGTGCTGCTTCTGCTTTCCTGCAGGCTTTCTTCTGTTCATCTTCTCATTGTTGACTGCTTCTGTTAATCGGATCATCAGCCTTCTAATGTCCTCTATCACCTCATCTAGTTTCTCGACTGGCTGGCTATTTGTATGCAGTCTCCTCTGCTGCACTTCTATCTTCTCAATGGGCAGATCTGCTCGATCTCCCATGCTATCTTTATCTATCTTTGTGGAACTAAGTGGCCACTCTGTTGCAGACTCCAGCTCTACAGTCTCCTCACCGAACTGTTGTTCAGCCTCTTCCTGTGGTTGTTCTGCTACTACCATTTCTTTTGATGGCATACTTCCAGCTTCTTCCAGCTTCTCCTGGGGATGGTATGCTCCACTACCTTCTTCCAACTTAGCCTGTTGGATGTGCAAGCTTTGCACCATCACCATTCTCTCCAGGTCTTCCAATTCTTCACACAGATAAACAAAGTTCATGTTGTCTGCTTCTTCTTCTGTTGCAGGCTCCAGTGCTGCAGTCATCCCTGTTTCATCTCCTTGGCTGAAAAATTTGAGCAATTCTTCTGAGTGCTCTTTTCCTTCTGCTTGGGAAAACATCAGTGTCTTCTCCATTTCTTCCTCCATGACAATATCTGTTGGATTTCCTCATGCTATTTTTCCCTCTGCAATGCATAATTTGGCCTCAATTGGGATACTTGGTAGGAATACCTCGATTCCTCCAATGATCAAAATTCTCTTCTAATTCTCTCCTGTCAGCACTCCTTGTTGATCTGAACTCTTCTCTGAGTTCATGATACCTTCAGATAGTCTCATCTCTTTCCCCTTTCCCACCTGGCAATTTGGGATTTTTCTGCTTCCCACCTGGCAGTCTATGAGATCTAGTGATCCGATATCATTGCCCACCTGGAAATCTAAACTTTCATCACTGCTCCTCTGGCAGTACGCGAGATCTTCCACTGATATCTTTCCATTGCCCACCTGGCAACTTGAAAGTCCACTTTTGCCCATCTGGCATTTTATGAGATCCTCTATTAATCTCATACCATTTCCCACCTGACAATATGAATTTCCATGGTTGTCCTCCTGACAGTTGGTGAGATCCTCCAATGATCTCATTTCATTGCCCACCTGCCAATATGAAAATTCATCTCTTCCCTCCTGGTAGTTTATGAGATCTGAAATTGATCTCTCTTCCTCATCACTGAGGGTCTCTCCAACTTCTGGCTCACAGATGCAAACCAGCTCTATGTCATTGAGGCTTTCAGCATGCCTCAGCCACATTTTCAACCTTTGTCATTGTTTCCTGACCAACAACTTTTTAACAGGCCACTTCACCTTCGTTTTCATGGGCCATTCATATACCCATCCTGCTTTTGCATTATGTTGCATCCACAGTGCAAGATCTTCAATATTTTCCCTTAGATAAGCGATCTCTTCATCTCTTTCTTCTTTACTCATCAGTTGTGGGTTCTTATTTCCACCACATCCATGGCCTTCAGTAGCCATCTTTACCTGTTCCTGTCTGCGCTCTTGGTAAAATTTTGGATCACTCTGCTTCTGAGAGCATCTCCATGTCCTCCTACAAGTCGCTTGGATGTCTACCAACTACTACACACCCTATAACAATCACCACAGAGCTTTTAACACTCTGATTCTTTCACTTGTTGTATACAGATGAACCTCTGCTTCTGACTCCACTTGATGTCACCAGAATTTTCCCCCACCATCTCTCCTTTGTCTGTGAACAAAGTAACAGTCTCCTCCTTTCTCTTTTGTCTGAAATCTATAGACAAAAAAATCATCTCTGATACCACTTGATGTGTATCAGAGTATTCCTTTGTTTCCGTCTGCAAACAAATCTCGGTCCTCTGATGACCCCTATTGCTCACAGAATTCAATTCGACTCTGATACCACTTGATGGTGTGTATCAAAGTATTTTCTTTACCTACTTTGCCTCCCTTTGCCTTCATTCTATAGACAGAAAGTAGATCTGATATGACATGATGCATACCCCCTACCTCAGCAAGGTTCTGCGACCTCCCGGTCTCCGAATCATTCCAAATTCTGGGTCGAAATGGCTCTTCGGGCTCCTATTGAACCCTTTGAACAAATACACAGGTCCTTTCCCAGAAAGTCCACCTATGTGAACATGCACCAGGTGCGAACTTCACCTCCATGCAACCTCAGCACTATGACCAAGGCCTTAACACAATTTCTTTTCGCAACTGATGTATTCGTGGGTCGAAGACCCTCGACTTGTCGTCACCAAACGTCGATACCCGAGATTGCGATACAGGTATAGCTCCTCCTATTAGTTCCCTCTACATATAATTTCTGGCTAGGACTAAATGCTATCACTTCTCGCTACTCGTGATCTCGCGAGTTGAAGAGTTGAACCTCCAGACCCTTCTTTTACGAAGCTCCAAGACATGAAAGTCAGAGGAGGTTTGACTCCTTCGGCGTTTCTCGCAACTCGCAACTTTGCGAGTTGGAGTGTCCAACCTTCATTCTCCTCCTTCGCGATCCTCCGAGATGTGATACATCAAATATAGGTTGACTTCTTCTGAGGCGATGAGTATATGCCACCTGTCACCCATGCGGTCCCACCTAAAGGGTGTACCACGTGTTTGTCTAAATTCTCGGCTCTCGGCACTTTGCAACTTCTGCAGTCGAAAAGTGGTCCTTCCAACCTACAAACCCCCGAGATGCGATATTCCACTGGGTTCCAATCCAATGGTTCTCCAGTGCTTGGATCCAATGGCCTTGATCTCTTCACCTCCTCACAACTCAGAACTTTGCGAGACCAAGAATCTTGATCTACCCTCCAAACTTATGAACCCCGAGTTTGCGAGATGATCTAACGGCACAAATCCTCCCTGATCCGACGACTCAGATCCTTTCAGTATTTCATGACCCAAGACTTCACAACTCTTACCTCTCAGACTCCCGAGGTCCGAAGGTTCGATGCTTCCAGATTTCTACCACGTGTCCCTTGAGATGGACACTCTCGATTCTTTCGCTGTTTCAGAACTTTGCAAGTCCTCTTCTTTGCATATGAGGGATAAACCTCATGCATCTCCCCACAGATATGAAGGCTATTGGTCCATGTGCTCATATCTGATGGCCTCGATCTGCTCTTTCCACTATGCTCTCCTACTGCTTCCTGGACGTGGAATTTCAATGGTCCGGATCTACTCCTTGGCCTGATCTGACAGCAACTGTTCTCCCTCCTAAGATTCTTTTTCTTCCTTCTCCTTGGAAGATTCCTGAAGTATCAAAGGTCTCTTCCTTTTCTTCCTCTTGCGAAGCCTATATCCTCGTCTCCCGCCTGCACTCCAAGGACGGTGTCCCTCCTGAGCTTATGTTTTCCAAACCCTTAAAGGGTTTCTCAATATTTTTCACTCCTTGTAGCTATCGCTCTGTGCGCAAAGGAACTTTTCTTCCAGACCTTTATCTACTCTGAAACCTCAAAGGTTTTCTTGACCTCTGCACTCCTTGTAGGGTCCTGCACACAAAGGTGTTATCTATCCTGAACTTTTCTGTGACTCTGACTTCAAAGGGGCTCTGTCCCTTTCTCTCCTTGAACGGATGGAAATTCCTTCTGCCAGCTTCCTGCTCAAGCACTCATTACTGATCCTGCAGGGTGTTCAACAACCCTGTGAAGGTCTTCCCTTGACACTTCTTCTTCCTCTGAACTCAAAATAGAGTTCTCCTGTGCACTCTATGCACTTTCTCAATGCCCTCCTGGTAGAGCTTCTGCAGAATCCTCAGTGACTCTGTCTTCTTACTGAACTCAGAATAGAGTTCTCCTTACGTGCACCTCTTGCACATGCTCGATGCCCTCCTGGTAGATCTTCCACAGAACCTTCAGTAGTTCTGTCTTTCCTCCTCTGTGCTCTCTTCTACACATTTTCTCTTCTAAGGTATTCGAAAACCTTGAGGCTTCCTTTCAGTCTGTGAATCCTTCTGGTGTGCACTCCTTTCATGTTCTTCCTGACTCCACAGAGTTTAGATGCACACTCCTTGCACTAGCTTTAGAAATTCTAATGTTTTGTTGTGCACTCCTTGCACGACCTAAAGAACCCAGATGGAAACCAACAAACTCACAAAAAAATAGTAAAATATATCATGCATAAACATACACCTACAACATTCATTCATGAAACATAATTACATGAACAACCATATGAAGGAAAAACTACCTTTCTATTAATCTGTCTGTGTATCTATACAAAATGTTTACAATGGATTGACTGGAACAAGTCTCATCTCTCTCTCCCTGAGACCTCTCTACCTGAGATCCCTTCTCCTCTTTTCTCTCTACTCTAATTTCTTCCTAATTACAAAAGAGGGCGCTCTCATGAGCTTATCCTCCACCTCACTATCTCTGAGCCATCGCTCTCACAGAGCAGCTCCTACTCTTATTGCTAGATTACATAAATGGGTGTCCCAGACCTGACAGGTATGGAATTTGTTGTAGGTAACCATTTAAGGAAACCTCAACTACTTCTTGAACAACTGTGTAGTCTTGCATTTAAAGCCTTACAACATTTATTGAGGTTTTCAAAATTTAAAAATTGAGAGGGTTGCGCCTCTCCCTTTCTCCATAAATGCATGCTAGATGTGTTGGCTGGATAGCATGTTGCTGACATGGAGTGATGCTTCTGCATCAAAGGTGGAGTTTATTCCAGCATGTATACCAGCAGTGGAGTTGTTGTGACTAGTCTCCAAGTGGGAGATTGTTGGTTGTGGAGCTTGATTATCTTCTTGATTCATAGGTTTGTTTCAGCCATAATTGGAACCTATTCCCTAATGGGGGTGTGTGGGGGGTATTTCCCTCCCAAAATTATCTCCAAGGGGTCCAGGAGAGGGGACAACAATTTTTGTAGCCGGCCCCTAGCGGGGGATTCAGGGGAAACCCCCCCGAAGTGAAATTTTGGGGAAAATTGCCTTGTAAAATATTGTAATTTTGTATTCAATTTGGACCGTTCACTATAAGGTGATAGATATGATGGTAGAAGTTATTTTAGGTTCTTTTTCCCTAGAAGGAAACCCTCTCTTATGAGGGAATTGTATTGCGGTTGTGTATTATCGCAAATATTTTATTCTGAGAGAGGAGATTGTGACATGAAGAAGAGGAAGTTACAACAGGTGTGTTGTAGGTTGTTTTTGATTAATTGGGTTGGTTGTCATTGATTTCAACCCTTGAATAAAGTCCAGTAGCGAATTCTGATAGCACAAAGGTTTCGGTAATGGACCCAACTTTGATTGATGTATAATGGTATGCGTTTTGATATATTTGTAGGTAAAACTATTCTAGATGGATAGTGCATGTCATGCCATTTCTGGTGGTATGTGGAACATCACATAACTCCTCACAATTAGACATTTATGTCCATGTGAAGTTGGAGAACCATCATGAGTCATCTAGAAGCCCCGAAAGGTAAAAGTTTTCAAAGTGTTTGCAAAGAAGAAATTATTTAAATAATAAAGTGAAATGATGAGTGTACTATAAGTCAAAGTGGATACAAAAGAAATTATTTAAATAATAAAGTTAATGGATAAATTATTAAGTGGACAAGTGGTTAGAAGTGGGTTAGCTCTAAAATAAGGAAAGTGGTTTAAGATATTTTAGAAGGTAAATAATAAAGTGAAGTGATGAGAATATTATAAGTCAAAGTGGATACAAAATAAATTATTTAAATAATAAAGTTAAGGGAAAAATTACTAAAATGGAAAATGGTTAGAAGTGGGTTAACCCTAAAATAAGGAAAGTGAGTTAAGATGGTTAAAAGGTAATCCTTTGAGGAAGGTACATGAAATTATAAATAAGAGGCAAGGATCTCTCATTTTAAATCACACTTGAATATCATTGAATATATTTTGTAAAAGGTTATTTTGGAAGGCATTATTAATAGAGAAAAGTGCGGCAGGAAAAGTGCTGCAGAAAAAAGTGGGGCAAGAAAAGTGCGGCAGAAAAATTGCAGAAGAAAAAGTGTGACAGGAAAAATGAGGTAGAAAAAGTGCAGTAGGAAAAGTGCGGAAGAAAAAGTGCGGCAGGAAGAGTGCATAAGAAAAATTGTAGCAGGAAAAGTGCGGCAAAAAAACCACAACAGAAAAATTGCGACAGAAAAATAGCGGCAGTGGATTCACGGCAGCAAAACGCTACAAGAAGAAAAAAAAAAGGGCTTTTGGTTGAGGTATGTTGTTGAAGTTATTGGTATAGATAGAGGTTGTATAATAGTGAGGTTCTAGCACATGGTTTGAGGTGTAGACTTGTGGTATAATGTTTGAGGTATATGTCATCAGATCATATTTGGATGATAAAATTGATGAGGTCTTTTGGTTGAGGTACAAGTTGGGTACATGGTTGAGACTAGTAGTTGATGAGTTGGCACATACATGAGCTGTATAGTTGATGATGTTGGTACATCTTGATGAGTCATAGTTGATGTGTAGTTGATGCATGATTGGTACATACTTGGTACATGGTTGGAGGTACTTATTAGTATTATTGTTGACACATGGTTTATGGATGATGTAGCATACTTGTCTTGGTATATTATTAGAAGCACATATTGATCTTGGTGATGATTATGAGTTGATGTGATATTCTTGGTTGATTTCCATATTGGCGATATTGTGCATATGGTTGAGAGTTGTCTTGGTGATTGATATTGGTGAGTAGTTCTGATTTTGTTGATAAGATTGATGAGACAGGTTGTTGTGATAGGTTTTTGTTTGGACATGTTGTTTTGAAAGGTTATTTGTATAGTTTTGGTGCATGCTTGATGCATTTGTTTATGGTATAGGTTGAGGTACAGGTTGATGTATGGTACACGTTGGCACAGGTTATTGGTATAGGTTGTTATGAGTTGTTTGTTGTAGGTTGATTGGTATAGATTGTTAGGGGTTGTTTGGTGCAGGTTGATTGGTACAGGTTTATAGCAGTATATCTCACAGTGATAGTGTGATAGTGGTTCCATCATTCTACTTATATTTTAGTGTGGTTGGATGGGGTAAGATAGGTGGTTGTAGCCACCTTCCAGTTGTAGTCAGAGAACATATGGGGTTGTAACCAGAGAATTGGGAAGTTGGATCTTCCCTCAGGTTGTAGCCTGAGAAACTAGGGGGTTGGAGCCTCCTTCCAGTTGCAGGTGGAAAACAAAGGAAGTTGGTTCTTCCAATGAATGGAATTCTTAAAGACATATAAGAAAAATTGTTATGTGGTTCTCTCCCACTTTGGGTTTCCACGTAAAACATTGGTGTACTGTGTATGTGTGTGATTGCTCACCTGTTCATTATTTATTTACTCTGCAACTATTGTATGATAATGCTACATTGATATAACACTTGAATTTTATGGTGAAAAGGGATTAAATTTCTCTATTACTAATTCACCCTCCCTCTCATTAATCCAACAATTGGTATCAGATTTGGCTCCTTCAGGAAACAGTTTAACCACTGGAAGGAGATCATATATTATTCTGATAATGAAGTAGCAATGTTTAATTTTCATAATGGTTTTAAGGATGAGATGTGGAGTAGAAGGACAAAACTATTTTTATAGGCACAGGGAAATTATATTTGGCTATCAGTTGTTACAGGATGATAGTTCAAAAAGGGAAAATACTATATCCAAGAAGGAATTGAAGAAGAATAAAAAAATAGCAATGGATTTCATCTGGGAAGGATTACCTAATTTGGTAAGAGAAAAGGTTGGTAAATTTTCATCGGCCAAAGAACTTTGGGATAAATTACATGACATATATTCTTCACTCATTGAAGATTTACAAAATTCCAAAGAAGATGGAGGTATAAATCAAGAAGAATTGTGTTCACCATGTCAAACAGATTCAAAATATGAAGATTAAATAATCACCAGAGGTATGTTGTTTCTCTTTAATTGTGAAAAACACAGACATCTTGAAATAGAATGCCATGAAGGAAATGAGACAGAAAAACTAATTGAAAAGGAAGACAATTATGAAGCATAATTGATTAGTGATTTACATGAACTAAGATAAGAAAAAAATTCACTCAAGAAAGAATTGATGAAACAAAAGGAAAGTGTTCACATTTTTGAAGAATCCCAACAGGTCATCGAGAACTTAAGAACTCATCTAGAAGAAGCCAGAAAGATTGAAGAAAAACTTGAATATCAAAAAAAGTATTTGGAAGCCAACATAGAAGAACAAAAGGAAGAAGTAGAAATGAGAGAGAAGATATTGATATATCATCTCAAGGAAATAACTAATGATCTAAAACAATAGAGTTTGGTCAATAAGAGAAAAAACTTGAAGAAGAAATAATCACATTAAAAATTCATCTTGAAGAAATGAAAAGAAAAGAAGAAGTCACGAAGTCTCAGATAATGAAGAAAGATGAAGAAGTTGAGAATCTTGAAGAAGAAGTTGTCACATTGAGAATTAAAATTGTCAAGCTCAATAAGAACGTTGAAGAGACAGAAACATTGACATCAGTTATAGAGAATGAAGAGAAGCACTCTAGGTTGATAGAAAAGAAGAATGAAGAAAATAGAAAGAGTTATGCAGAAGTACTCAAAGGAAGGAATCATGGTCAACCTGAATCTCAGAAAACTATTGAAGATACATATTCAAGAAGACCATCCATGTTCAAGCCACAAAGAATATTCAATCATGATCATGATTAGTCAAGGAAAAAATTCAGAAGGACTACGCCACAAAGAATATCATTCACTCCCAGGTATGCAAATTTATTTTATCATCATTGTTTTTATCGTACTAACTATAGAAATCAACTCAATTCCAACATGTTCTATATAAACTAATGTGAAATACAATGAAGAAGCCTTCCTCGATCCAATTGTTTGATTCTGTTCCACCGTTGAGCACTTTGATCCAAATATTTACACCTACAAGATGTTCTCAACAAACAAGCGATGCAAGTATATAGTGACAATATATAAAATGAGTTAGCACATCAGATAGCAGAATCCATTAATAAACATTACAAACATGCCCATGGATGATAAGCATATATTTTTAATATATCGATAGGATAGGAAATGATTATTTCTATTAATAATTGATCAACAGAAGTATCAACATTACAGACTTTTGTGTCAGCACGGTTCGAAACCAAGAAACCAAGTTCCTTCCAACTGGGTCTCCACCACTTTAATCCTCCACCAAATGAAAGCTCGTAGGAAAGAGGTAATGAGGTCCTCTTGACAATAAGGAAAGAGATTGGGGGATGAAAATTGTGTTCAGACTTGAGGGATAAAGGGATGCAGACTCAATATAAAGTAATTTCTCCAGAGTAACTTTGCTCTCAAAGTTGAATGTTTTCTCCTCTTTTTCCATAGCTCGAAATTGTGCTCTTATAGCCTCCAGAATGCAACTAAAGGGCCAAGTTGGAATGTTTCTAGTATATGGAAGGCCAAAGATCAAAGATATTTTGTCATGACATGGAAACCCGACCTCATTTTGTATTTTCTGGAAAAAATCCCGATATACGCGAGCTGTAGTGGAGAAGCAAGCGTATACGCATCTTGCAATGCATCTAGGGAGCGTATATATGGAAAAATATATAATTTTTGGCTCTGGAATTATCAAAAATGGGTTGATAAGTATACATAGGGAAATGGAAAAAGGCCCTCTGTACAAGATAGCAATGGTGAGGAAAATCTTGCTATAAAAGATGCCCCCTAATGTGTGAAATCAGAGGAGTATTTGCGATGGTTGAAATACATTATAAATAACCCAGAAGTGGAGTGGTAGAGAACCAACTGGACGAACGCAATTTCTCATTACATTATGTACTGACTTTTCATACATGGTTGTCAAGAATACAATGCATATCCATGTGGAAAATATACCAACAAGTGTTCATGGCCATGAGTAGGAAAGTATAAATGCGGTTACATGCCAATAGTTGTCATAGTCACGAACAAGGCCCAGTGAAACCAGTCTCAAAATCAATCGGAATATATCTATATACCATGGAGTACAATCTAATCTCCCATGATCGTTGAAGTCAAATAGGTACTGGTCCAATGAAAAGGAAGCAACAGTTCAGGAAATCTGCATCCACAAAGTGATGTCTTCAAGTCTTCAATACAATCCGCCAATGGTGAAAGTATACATCATGTGAATAAATGAGTTGAGGTCGAACACGATGAGACATCGTTTGATTACGAGTCATTGAGGTATATCGTTAACAAACGTGAGACAACCTACCAATGATGAAAGTAGGTATCAAGGCACCGAGTACATCTCTGCAAATGTGAATAAGGGAGCTAGTGTCGAACACTTGAGAGATCCATTGATCATGATACATTGATGTATTCCCATCTGTCAATGGTGAGAGAGCCTTCCACTAATGATTGCAAGCCTCAAGGTACTCATAAAACTCTAGGTCTCATATCCAGAATACATGAGCTAAAGTTGATGGAAAGAGACCCACTGAAAGGAGAGAATTAAGCCATCTCTCATCAGTCAGCACGAGAAACAAAGTAGGAGCTTCATGATTTGGTGGATATCGGACGAAGAACATGTTCATGAACCAACGACCCTGTGCATCTTTCGCGTGTGCCAAATGCAAGCGGTACATGAAAAAGACCCTCTAAATAGAAGCCAATTATGAAAACTGCAAACAAAGGCGAGGAAACCACCAATAAGGATATTGGAATCCAAGACACTGCACGAATCCCAAAGTGTGAATAGATGTCTTTCTATCGAACACAAGGGAAACCACCCAGTCAATGACCCATGATGAAATGTCGATTGTTGGGTTCAAGGTGACCTACCAATGATAAAAGTAGGGCGAGGGTTCATCATAAGACCAAAGTATCATGTGATTCTGAGACAAAATGAGGGTATGTCCGACATGAAAAGTCAAGATTTCCGAGTGGCCAACAAAGGTTGATAGACTTCCTTTGAACAAGAGCATGAGACATACAGTGGACTCTGAAAGCATAAACTTAATGATCTGACAATTAGATGCAGGAGGCATCCATGATGTTCTCTATAGTGACTGGAATATTAACCATTCAGTAGAGAAAATTATGTAACGAGATCAGCTTCCTAAGGCCATGCTAAACCAAAAATTATGATGATGCAAGAACTCAATAACTTTGTGCTCCATTCAAAGGTGACACGACTGCTGCCAATTAAAATATAGTACTCCCTTCCCACCCATATTTTTTTTGTTTTTTCATAACAAGTGAATGCTATGATACAGAGGAGGGAACGAGTGTCACAAGTAAGAAAATATAGTTCCAGCAGTGGAACGTACCTATGCTCAATGCAAGGAAATGCATGCGAGAGAAGGACACTCGGGTGATGTTCCTTCCAAGGTATAGGGTGTCAAATTGTGAAGGATATAAACAAGGCTCTCCTTGGTTGAGGATGGAAACTGCATGGGCCATGGTTTATCACGCAAAGCGAGAACCAGCTAAAGGCTCAAGACTGCAAGCAAGGGAATGAGATGCAATCACAACTTAACACCAAAAAATGTCCTTTTTTATATATTTTAGTCTAATTGGTGTGAAAAAGGGGTAAACTTGTGCCAAATAGACGTCTTTTCAAATCCAATTTATGAGTGTGAAAAAGACAAGTTCACTCGATGATCTTTTCAATTTTTGATAGCGAGTCGGAAAAGATATTTAACTAAGACTCATGATCTTTCAAATCCAATTTTAAAGAGCGTAAAAGGGACAAATCACTCAGCGATATTTTCAATTTTTGATGGCGAGTCGAAAAAGAGCTTAACTAAGACTCATGACCTTTCAAATCCAAATTAACGAGCATGAAAGGAACAAATCTCTCGACAATCTTTTAGCTTTTTGAACGAGTCGGAAAAGGGATTAACTTTAACTCATTGGGAGATTCTAGGTGGAAAGTCACGGGGGAGGCCAAGGCTCCTGTGCGGACCTTCTATGGAATGTCGGTATCTTAAGAAGAACTGACACAAGCTTGGGAAGACCCAAATCTCTCCAAGTCGAGGAGGGAAAAATGCTAATGGAGGTTATCGTCTCCTTGTTATATCGGATAATGTATCTTCCTAGAAAATACATAGGCGGAGGAATTGGATACCCCATAAGACCATCCCAATCAAAGGGAACCTCTTCAAGACTTGGAGGGAGAGAACTCGGGAAGAGTAAAACTCTCTCTTGTTCAAAAGGTGAAGTACTATAAATGCTAAGGACATGGCATAGAAGGTATAGAACTAGAAACAGAAGAGAAGAATCAAAAAAAAATTGCATTGCCACAACCACTTCCTTAGACTTGTCACTCTCCAAGAGAAGAGTGGGGTCAATCGAATATTGCATTGATATGACCATTTCCTCAACCATTGGTTGAAAAGGATACGAGACAACAAGGTCAAGAGGTGTATCACCCAAAAAAATAGGAGTGTTGTCGGTCGAAGATTGCATCGACATGACTGTTGGTTGAAGACGATGCGAGACAAAAATGTAAAGAGATGCATCACCCCCAAAAATAGGATAGGTTTCGGTCGAATATTGCATCAACACGACCACAGGTTGAATGGGATGTGAGACAAAAAGGTCAAAGGATTGATCTAAAAATGAAGAAGACTTGTATTCTTGAAAATATTTGCAAGTTAATTTTATGTGTTAAAAGAAAATGGATCAACTTTTCAACACAACTTAAAAATCATTTACTCATTCAAGATGCATATAAACAGTAGAATATTCAATGAACAGTAAACACATAACACAACAAATGATAAAGGAGTTCACCCCTCTCTTGGGCTACATCTCCTGGTCCAGCTTCCAATGGATCATTTGTATTATTTGCTCAAAGTTCTCAAAAATGTGTTTTACAATGCTCAAAATTCCAAATAGACTGCTCCAATGGCTTCAGAACGTCCAAAAACCCCTAGCAGGGATTTTTCGGCACCTCGTTTGGCCAAAAAATGAAGTAGATAGACTTCCTAGAAATCTCCCCTTCAAGCTTGTTGTCTTTGCATCTACAAAACGCACCTTTCATGGATCAACCTAGCCCACACGCTTATTTAAGCGTAAAAATCTAGCACAGGACACAACCGTACAAATGGTGCGAACTGTAGAACAGTTACGTGTGCACCTAGCCCCTAACCGTTGAGGGCCAGGTCATATTACCCCATGCGACCACGCGCTAGCATAAATATGGGCTACTATTTCAAAAGCCAATGGTCAAAGGCCAAATGGTGGTCATTGTAATAACCGTTGAAAAAAATGTTAACTACGCGCGCCATACACCATAGCTGTGGGTCATATATGATATAGCACGCGACCAAGGGCGGGGGCTAAGCCCCGGCCCGGTCACGGCCCCAAACCACCTGCGCATTCAAACTTTAATATAATTCGGGCCATATATATATATATTAAGTAAAAAATGGTGGCGCACCATTTGGTGACTCTTTTCCAAGTCGTTTCCCCTGCCCGGAGGTCACAGGGTCGACTCCAACCAACTACATAAGTTTTAACCAAATAAAAGATGACACGTGGCGGCCATTAATTAGGCCACGTGTCATCGCTCCATTCGCTATCAAACATGCCAAGTCACCTGCCAACTATCTGAATTCCATCCTGCCACATGTCATATGGCCTGCCACGTCAGCGTCCGTACGGAATGTACGGACTGTACAGTCAGCAACCCTTTTTTGCATTTTTGTAAATTTGAACAAAATGCGATATCTCTCACTCCCGATGTCTGTTTGAACCCAAATGAGTTGTGTTGGGTTCACAACAATGAGGCCTACACTCTCGTTCGTTTTGAAGCGATTCTAAGCACTTTGAATTTTTGAGCAAAATTTGATCCCCTGATCACACCTCCCCATTGGAAAGCTTTTGGACCTCCAAAAGACTATATTCAGTCTATGTGAAGATGAGGGTAAATTTCCCTCACCCTTCCAACCTCAATCCACTTGGGTTTGCTTGGATTTGTTCCTTTAAGAGCAACTCGAAGATACTCCACATTTCCTCGTTTTGAAGTTCGCATTTTCCTGTCAAGGATGGTGTCTTCGTGCAGTTCTGTAACATATTCTAGGGAAATATCATCTATAGAAGGAATCTGAACATGCTCTCCTTGATCATCAATTAAAGGAGGCTCATACAATTTCAAATTCTGAACATTAACAACTGCATACATTTGCATATAAGGAGGTAAATCTAAACGAAAGGCATTGTTACCAATCTTGTCGATAATCTTGAAAGGACCATATCGAATTGGTTTCAATTTTTTACCTTCTCCTTTAAGCCTCTCCTTACTGATATAAATCCAAACTTCATCTCCAACTTGGAAACTGTGATCAACATGATGCTTGTCATGTCTCGTCTTGTACTTGGCTTGACTCTTTTCCAACTGCTCTTGCACCATTTGATGTATCGACTAAATTTGTTCAATGAACATTTATGCCCTATCAATGTCATATTGACCATTGATAGCAATATCCTTCCCAAAGATAAAATCTAAAAGAGATTTGGGAAAATAGCCAAAACATGCTTCAAATGGCGACGTTTGCGTCGAAGAGTGCTTAGCTCGATTGTAAGCATGCTGAATGTAGTGTAAATGCTCATCCCAAAGTTTAGGATGCTTGCTGCAATAAGCACAAAGAAGATGCACCACTGTTTGATTTACCACCTCTATCTGACCATCTGTTTGAGGATGAAAAGATGTGCTCTTTTTAAGTTTGGTGTCCATGAGTGCCCATAAACTCGTCCAAAAACTTCCAACAAATCGAGAATCCCGATCAGAAATAATGGATTTATGCAATCCAAAATGCACCCAAACATTTTGAAAGAAAATTTGTGTCGTCTGTTCAGCTGTAACCTGCTTTGTACAAGGCATCAAAATACACATTTTTCTAAATCGATCAACCACAAAATAAAGATAATCATGATTTCGTCTGGACATGGGTAAACCTCCTACGAAGTCCATAGAAATGCTTTCCCAAGGATGAGAAGGAACCGGAAGTGGAGTATACAAACCCAACTTTCGATTGCTAGGTTTACTTGTGGCACATAGCGAACATCCTCGAACATATCTTGAAACACTTTCATTCATTTTAGGCCAGTAACAGTATCTTTGTAAATTAGCCATTGTCTTGGCTACACCAAAATGACCAGCAATAAGAGAAGAATGTGCTTCTCTTATAATGTTGATTCTTTCCCCCTCTGGAATACACAACTTTCCAAGATGATACAAAATATTATCATGCACATGGTAGTCCAATTCTTCAACATGGTTAGAATGGCACAAAGTTTCATATACTTCTTTGAAATCAGTATCCAAAGAATATTGTTCCACATAACTTTCATGCATGATAGGACTATGCTTAAGAATAAATGAAGCACTAATAATAGGCCTTGAAAGCATATCAGCAAATTTGTTATAAATGACCTTCTTATACCTGATAACCAAGTGAAACTGCTAAAGAAAACCCATCCATCTGAAGTGCCTAGCTTGCTGAAGCTTTGTTTGTGATTGTAAGTATTGCAGTGGTTGATGATTGGTGTGAATAATGGTTTCTTTTCCCAACAAATAATGTTTCCATTTTTTCACACTTTGTACCAATGCATATAATTCCTTATCATAAGTAGGATAGTTAATCACGGCACCATTAAAAATCTCAGAATGAAAACAAATAGGCTTACCATGCTGTAGCAAAACTGCTCCCATTGCATAATTGCTTGCATATGTTTGTATTTCAAAAGGTTGTCTTAAATTTGGAAGTGCAAGAACTAGCGCTGAACTGATATTCTCTTTCAAAGTATCAAAAGCCTTCTGTTTCTTGCCTCCCCACTGAAAAACTTGCTTGACACTTGTCACTGCATGTAATGGAGCTGCAATGGAAGAAAAGTTAGCAATAAACTTCCTCCAATATTGGGCTGCTCCCAAAAAACTTCTTACCTCTGTCACATTGCTGGGTTTGGGCCATTCCAATATGACTTTGACTTTGGAGGGATCAATTTTTAATTTGTCTCCACCAACAATATTCCCTAAGTAAATAAGCGAGGTCTTTCCAAATTCACATTTGGACATCTTCAAAAACAACTTTTCCTTTCTCAAAACATCCAAAATTTGTTTCACATGTTCAACATGCTCTTCACGAGATTTGCTAAAGATCAAAATATCATCCAAGTAGACAATAACACAATCATCAAGAAAAGGCCTTAATACATCATTCATAACTCTCATGAAAGTAGCAGGTGCATTGCAAAGTCCAAAAGGCATTACCA